>JAEAOA010001142.1:0-254867 GCA_016746295.1 Potamilus streckersoni | reverse complement strand
CGGTTTAATCCGGTTTTTGTAGTTTTTTGAAATTTTGTGTACTTTTCCTACTTATAAGAGCCTAAAATTTCCTACAATTTGTTGGGTGGATGTCACCTATTGTGTTTTTTACCACCGCATAATTTGTCTTGGTTTTTTTTAATTTTGTCAGCCTTTCCAAAGGATCATATTTGTTCAAAAGGTCTTCAGTGCAAAAGGGAAGAGTGAGTTATGGTATAATTTGCTTGACAGTTGGCCGCGCGGCCCTGCACTGTCCAGCTACTGAGTTTAATCGTGTCCGGGGAGGGATTTATAGGACAGCAGTCGAGGAGGTTAGTCCTAGACTGTCCCTTACCTTTGAAGCGATGCTAATACCTTTTCGGGTGTTTTGTGTGTGAGGGGTGACTTGTGGGACAGCAGGTAGAGCTTACAAAACTGTCCCTTGTTCTGAGGTTTCGGCAACTATTGGATATAACATCTTTTCATATTGGCAATGTTTGAGATTTAGGCATCCACCCTACAGTAATATCTTTTAGTAATTAATTTATCCTAAGTTTATGGTTATGATTATTGTAACTTTTGTATAGTAGTAGCAATTATTACTTGATTTATTTAGTGTTATAAATTGCGGTTAGATTAAATTGTTATATATATATATATATATATATATATATATATATATATATATATATATATATATATATATATATATATATATATATATATATATATATATATATATGCATTGCATTTGCCACGAAGGTATGAAGGCAATTTTAAGAATCATCTCTATATCAACATCAAGAAGCCTGGAAGTGCTGGTAAGTTTAATATCTAACACATCACAGGAATCAGCATGGCTACTGAAATGAGATATAATGAAGATAAAATAGCTATGATTGTTTTTCAGTCTCAGTTTGGTTGGTAATGTCTTTAGTCCCAAATTTTATGGGATCTCGCATGAAAATTGGTTGAAATGTATATTTGAATATTTCGGGAGAAACCTCTTTCATATCCACTCAAAATCAGAATCTTGGCATCTCAGTGTAACCATTGACCCTGGGGTCAACACAAATTAGCTGGAGACCCTCTACTGCCCTAGCAAGCAAGATGCAGAGAGACTTTCCTTGGAAGAAGTAAGACAACAACTGCCTGGAAAAGATGTAAGAAGTTCAGAGTTGTAGATGCCTCCAGTTACTGCATTACACAACATTTGCAGAGTAATTAACAATATATATATATATATATATATATATATATATATATATATATATATATATATATATATATATATATATATATATATATATATATATATATATTGACTGCAAATGTGTCAGACGCAGAACTCCCAAATTATATGGAATGTGGAGATCTTAAGAAAGCTGGTGATATGGTAGAATATGAACTAGGCAAACTTGTCCACTATGACAATATTGAAGACCTTCTCAGAATTCCAGAAGAAGATCTCAAGGAAGCACTGACCTGAAACAAAATGACACGGCAGAGGAAAAGAGAATTAATTGAAACACCTGGAAAATAGCGACAACCAACTAATGGAAACTGATTACGTTCACTCCAAGGTTAGTAAGTGGTGACAGGTGAGCCAAAGCCTGGAACTACATGTAGATCTATTAAGCAGTTTGTGTATCAAACAATGTAGATGTCTTGAAGGGTACAAACGTGGATAAAATCAAACGGATAATAAGTAAGCATCGTTGTTCTGGAAAAGCAATATGGACTATATAAACAAGCAAACATGTATTGACCTACATAGAATAAGTATAACAAGAACAGTAAAAGATCAGGACTTTTGAACAAAGGAACACGTGTTAGGTACAACTTCATTTCTGATATGTATACTTTGAGGGGAGAAAATGAGTGCATGATATATAAGTAAATTAAATCTCCTTTTAAACTTTAGACTGATAAACAAGGATGATTGGATCTAAATTTCACATAGAAGGGCTGTCATTACCTTGACAAAGTTGTTAAAATGAAACAGCTGCTTTTACGTTATTTTAACACTATTACCACCGGCATCGACACTGTATTTATCTGCAGAATCAATCACTGTGCGTATAATTGTTTGATTATTGAACTCGAGGTCAGATGCAAACCTGGTTCAGATATTTGCTCGATGATTCTCTCTGCAAATCGTTGTTAAGATATTTGGTTATGTAATAGGAGAACATAGTCGCAGTTCTTTGCTTGCTCGTTTCTGTTCTGCACTGATTTCAGCTAGGAATAATCTGGCTTGGTTCTCAGTGATTTCTGCAGTACCAGACGAGGACTTTTATTTATATAATAATGAATCAGAAAACGTTTGCTTTATCAGCACTAATATTAATCCTGTAAATGAGAAATTTTGCTAATCATATTTCGCCTCCCAACGTTGCCCATATGATAATTTTCCTGGAAGTTTCATCAGTATTCTCACGTCAGAAATAATAGGATCGTTGACAAACAGGTGCAGTATCAATCCATCCTATAACAGTTCTGATCGACGACTGATATATATCGACTCCATAATCTGGCGTTGATATTTCAATGGAAGCAGAAAACGATTGCTCGTGTACAGTTATTGCTATCTTGGATGCTTTTCCTGTGATAGATTTGATTCTGCATTTAAATCCATCGTTGATCTATTCTATTTGATAACTGCCTGTAGGTATGCTTACAACATTCCAATCAAGAGTGCCTGCCATTAGCCTTGTTGTTGTACGCGAACACCAGTGTATTATTTTCATGTACATAACCTATAGTTTGGTCACCTTGCAGAGGCTAACAAGGGGATAATGTTTGATCAGCTAGACACTGGTACATCTTGCCGAGGCTACCAAGGGGATAATTTTAGTCAGCTGGACACTGATACATCTTTCCGAGCTTATTCAGGGGATAATTTGGGTCAGCTAGACACTGGTACATCCTGCCGAGGCTACTAAGGGGATAATTTGGGTCAGCAAGACACTGGTACATCTTGCCGAGGCTACCAAAGGGATAATTTTGGTCAGCTAGACAATGATACATCTTGCCGATGTTTCTAAGTGGATAATTTTGGTCAGCTAGACACTGATACATCTTGCCGAGGTTAATAAGGGGATAATTTTGGTAAGCTAGACACTGATACATCTTGCCGAGGCTACCAAGGGGATAATTATGGTCAGCTAGACACTGAAACATCTTGCCGAGGCTGCCAAAGGGACAATTTTGTTCAGCTAGACACTGGTACACCTTGGCGAGGCTACCAAGGGGATATATTTGGTCTGCTAGACACTGATACATCTTGCTGAGGCTAATAAGGGGATAATTTTGGTCAGCTAGACACTGGTACACCTTGGCAAGGCTACCAAGGGGATAAGGATATTCATAGCGTAATGAAAACACGTGAACAATTTTTAAACGCTTAGCAGACATCTTTGCGGTCAACTATCTATAGTTTCAAAAGATTGTCAATATAATTGCGTTGTATTTGTTTGCTATCGTAAGCGAAAACATTGTTCTTGCAAGCAGAACTATCACAATGCAATAAGTGATCCAATCATTTTGGAAAATGCATCAATCGTTCAGCTTCCATCGATTTTATTTAAATTTGGTGCTGATTTGCTTTGATGAAAAGTGCTTTGTTCTTGTTAAAGATCATAGTCGACTTGCTTTGATGAATGTGTTATAACAATTACCACTAAATGTAAACTTTCGAGGACCAATCAAATTCCCAAATTCCGACTTGGTATTGTGGCGGTAACATCAAATAGTTTTAAACCAATGGTTGAGACCAATTCACCTTTTCATTTGCCTAGTATTTATGCAGAACAATAGGTGCTTCAAAGGTAATTAGTTTTAGTTGAAGCTTCAGCAAAGCTATCTGTTTAGTGTACATTTTTAAATTTATAAAATGCTCTTTTGTTCTACTGTAAGTGTTAGTGTTTCGGTGTTCGCAGTTTAATCCATTGTAGTTAATCCCGTAGCATGACTATCTCCGTGTTGTGTCGATATGAAGAAAGGATTTGTTTATGTAACACTAGATAAGATCCCGATGCATTTATATCCAAGTTTGCGGCTTTCTTTCTTTATTTATTTTTTATTATTTTTATTTATTTTATTTTTTGGTGCCTTAGAATTTCTCCACCCCAAACTCAAGATTGTATATACAAATTTAGACAGTCCTTAAATATGTTGTCGCCAAAAAATATCCAGTTGTTGTATTTTGTCGCCAATGAGTAGAAATGAAATCGCAGTGTGTAACATAGACGACGACACCCTCTATCCCTGAACATACCTAACAAGGTCTTGGTGCAAGTTGGGCTAATATAACGATAGTCTGTCTTGAATTACACTTTAACTTGCCTCAAAATTCACATTAAAAATTGCCTTAAGGTCAAATTTCATCGAATTGTATGATTTATTGTGCTTGGATATTCACTCTTAAAGTGACCTCAGATAAATAGAAGATTTGTTAACCTGGGAAAATTGTAATATGCTTGTAGGGAATCGTCTTTAAAATAATATGACAAAATCGTTGTTTGAGCAATATAACGAATTTTAATAAGGTGCCCTAATTTTACAGGAGAACAAAAAGATCTATAAAGTCACGTGCCCTCGCTAAATACGCTTGAACTATTAAGTATTTAGATTTAACCTTTTGACCTGTTAGGGCCTTGTTTGATAGTGAAGTAGCTATGCAGTAAACATGTAGAATTCACCAAATAAAGTATGCCGTTTGGAGGCTATTAAAGCTAGATATACAAACCATTTCATGCAAATTGCAGGCCCTTTAAAGTTAAAGCCATCGCTCTTTATTTTATACGACCCTAGGTTGTACTGACCTCTTGCAACGGCAGGTGTGTCTTAAGACAGGATTAAATTTACCTGGATAAATTTGAAACTCTCGATAGTTGTACACATGGAGGATAGGCTACTACTTGTATAATGCCCTATTTCATGTGAAATATATGCACCTCTCTGAACGCCCAATGGACCTGTTGTGGCACGCGATACTAAATTATGATTAAACATTGTAAGAATGCTTTGTAAAGTAAAATATCTGGACTTTCGTTAAAGAAAATCAACCTGATCGTTATGTTCTGCATTGCTTCATCACAAATCTTTTCATAATAGTTGCTATAGCTTCCACTTAATATACTATAATAGTAAAGCGTGTTCCTTTTAAAATTAGAAATATTAGATTTGTTTATTTTGTGTTCTACGGCAGAACAGCACTGGTAGTTTATTTAGTACCAGGACAATTAAAGTAAATTGCCTTTCAAAACGTTTCACTTTATTTGACACAGGCGGACCCGATTATATGGTTCGAACCCGTGCCCTTTCACTGGCGAGCCCTGTATGCTAACTGCTATAATAATATTACTCGTACAGTAGCCCGTGAAGATAACATATACAATTTTGAACACATTTTTGTTGTTCAAAATGTCCTACTATACGCATTGGGTCCTGTTTTCAAGTTTATAAAGGCAGTTATTGTTATTGAATTATAGATTTCTGCATGTCAAAAAATGTACAAGTTTGCAGCATTCGCTAAAAGTGGACCAGTAACAGACAGACTATTCTACTATCCGCACCGGTGTACCAGTCCGGGACACACCACTAGGAACGGTCTGTATGGAATACGAACTGGCCCAGCACATAATATGTAACAAGTTAAACATCGCAAGATATTGTCTTGTCAAGCCCAAGGACAGCTTAACCTGTGTACAGTTTTCACATACACATACCTCCTTACAGTGTAACCGCTTTATAATGAAGTTATATATGCATATAACATTACTATGTTGTAACGAAAATGGGATCCATGAAAGAATACGGTGAACGTCGATGTGTTTAGTCACAAAGTTGTTTTGACTATTAACGTACAATTATATAAAAGTTGGCAATATAATTGCCTGGATTTTGGTTCAGTTAGGTAACTGTTAAACTCTCATTTCTCCCTGGGGGACAGATTAAAAACTGGGATTTAATATGGCATATAAGTGATGCAGGTGTCGTTAAGATAAAATAGCGTACCTTCTCGCTGATAAACTGGAACTATAAAATCATTTGATGGCCTGGAATGAAAATAGGAATAACATTATCTTCAGAACCCGTGAATTGCTGATCATCGTAAACGATCCCAGCAAAAACAAAGATAAAGACAAAGCTTGCAACAGACAGGAAACTTAGAAATCAACTATTTATATATTTCGGAGGTTGGGGTATGAAGGCATGGGGTGGTGAACAGTGGATATGGAATAAGGCAAGGGTCAAGGGTGAGGTTTGCATGAGAGCAAGGTTATTTTTCTGATTTTGTAAAGATTTTCACCCACAGCTGAGGCGGGACAGGGAAACTAACGACATGGGAGACCTTTATTGTTACTTTCCCTGTAAAATATTATATTCACCACCACCACCATGTCCCTCCTCCACGATGTACCAAAGAGTCCCTAAATATTGGAACGAAGTTTATATACAAGTGAAAGCAAACCAAAGACTGAAAGTTTCATAAATTTCTCAGTGCTTGCTAATTTTTATAAATACATGAAGATGATGTTTATTTTGAATATTGTATTTTTACAAAAACACTTCACATGTTTATGTATCATTGGTCACAACAATTCCCCATATAAATCATATACATAGGCAATATTAATAAGTCAACTCATAGACAATACTAATTAGCTGAATGATATTATACCCCAACTGTTATCGTTATCAGTCATCGTTATCTATGAGATGATAGATAACTGATCGAGTAAACAATAAAATAAATGAAATTAATGGATGGAATAAACGAGATATGAGCAAAGATAGAGAACAACACTAGTATTTTTATATAAAATATAACAATTTAATAAATTGCATAAACAAAACGAAACAAAACATGACATATGAATGATACACGTTCTATCTAAAATAGAATTAGAAACTTTGTTCGAAATGCTATTAGCAGTTCCGTTATATCCGTAAAACAAATTTCACAATGGCATCAAGTGAATGACCGAACTCAAAATTACCGAGATGTCATTATGACATGGATTGGTTGTTTCCGGTTCCTTCCCAAACACTGTTGATGACTGATCTCTCTCTCTCTCTCTCTCTCTCTCTCTCTCTCTCTCTCTCTCTCTCTCTCTCTCTCTCTCTCTCTCTCTCTCTCTCTCTCTCTCTCTCTCTCTCTCTCTCTCTCTCTCCGTCCTTGTACAATTTCTTTAACTAGAACCATTACTTTAAATTCTTCGGAGGGTTAGGGTTTTGAAAGAAAGAAGAACTTGGAATGTCGAATTTCGCAAGAAACATTGCTTAACACTTTGAATTCCGTCAGCTTAGACAAACAGGATTACTTTCTCTAACCGCCAACATTGTAACACTCCCATAGAGGTCAAGACAATACTCTCTTGTCCGTCTTTATTAATAACTATTCCTGGAAAATTTCGTTCTATGACACCTATTATAAATCACCCAGTATATACCACAATTTGTTTTTGGTTTATCTCTTCTCTGTCGTGTTTCTCTATTTGCCCCATGTTCACATATCCGCTTCTATATTCCTAATCGTTATGCTAGCAAATTCTAATCTTAAAATCCAATCATACCCCCTGATAAAGCATACCCCCTGCTAAAGCATTTCCCATTCTTTAAAAGCAGAAATTTATTGCTATCATAGTTAAATTAATCAACACTGTCCAATAACAGTGTAACTAAAGTAATCAACACTGTCCAATAACAGTGTGACTAAAGTAATCAACACTGTCCAATAACAGTGTGACTAAAGTAATCAACACTGTCCAATAACAGTGTGACTAAAGTAATCAACACTGTCCAATAATAGTGTGACTAAAGTAATCAACACTGTCCAATAATAGTGTGACTAAAGTAATCAACACTGTCCAATAACAGTGTGACTAAAGTAATCAACACTGTTTAATAACAGTGTGACTAAAGTAATCAACACTGTCCAATAACAGTGTGACTAAAGTAATCAACACTGTCCAATAACAGTGTGACTAAAGTAATCAACACTGTCCAATAATAGTGTAACTAAATTAATCAACACTGTCCAATAACAGTGTGGCTAAAGTAATTGAAACAGTCCAATGACGATTAAATTTATTCAAGACTTTTATATAGAGGGAAATGTCACACTTAGACCTTTAGTTCATCCCCCAACAAACACAAGTATTATATATCTAGTACATAAATATCAGCCTGTTTGTTATGTTACAAGATTATAGGGTGATATTACAAAACCATTGAATCAACACCAGACTTAAATTGGGCAACACTGACTTCAATCCTCTTGAACATCGTAAAGTTTGCAGGGGAGTGAAAAGTACAGTCTTTCAACAAACCATTTTATTTATCGATAACATGGCCAACTGTTACCATAGAAACAAGAGTAAACAAATTAGTCAGGTCAAATTTCTTGTTACAAGCCAGGAGTCTTTGCTTGACCGAGCGGTGTCAACACCCTAGCTCGAATCCCGCTAGATGTCATTAGTCTACCCCAAATTTTCAAAGACTTCTATACATTTTTACTTGTAAGTTGGAAAGCCCGACGTGTCTATTTTATACTTAAATTTTTCTCTAATCAATGCAAGACCACATTATTACACATGCCAAATATCTATAAACCGCACAACCGCATAGTTTCTCTAAATTAACTTTTCCGTATCGTCAGCATTTCACACCGTAAAAACTCTACAACTATCCCTAACACAGGGGACTAGTTTAACTACGCCACCTTAGGCCAGTCAATCTACCATTTCAAGGCACATCTCACCAGTAAAACTACATCATATTTGCCACCATGGCGACATAAATGGTATCTTCCGAGTCCCTTCTCATTTATTCCATTGTGTAATTTACCGGTTTCCTACCATAAATACTGCCAATACATTCACATCAACAAAGTACACCACTAGATTTTATTAAGTACTACATCACTCAGGGTTACTCATGAGGATTGGGTCTGAATTCGCTGCTATTTGACCATGGTATCTTGGAAACTCACTAACACTTTCTCTCCGTGACGTTCGCTCCTAATAATGGGCTAATTATTTAAGGCTAAGGAATATTTCCATTGCACCGAATTCCAATAATCAAACAAGTAATCACACAAACCTAAGAATTGTTTAAACGGGGCGCTATAACTGAATGCGCATCTCCTTAATTTTATTAGAATATGGATCTTATCGTCCATAAACGGCAGGTACCATTCACGATGCGCTTTGGTAATCTCTTTCTTGATATTTCACATGGGTAATTTTAATCTATTTTTATTTCTTCATGAAGAATTTCCGTATGGGACTGTCTTTTTCAGGTTTCTTTAAACAAAGGATAACTAATAGGAGAACGATGTACCCAAAGGTATGAATGAAAACAGTGTACCCGACGCAAATAGATAATTTCCAATAAGGTCACTAGCATTTAATTCAATCCATTAACCAGACGATGGGCAGCAACCTGGCAGTTTCTCCTATATGCAGTAGCGCTTGTACTTAATTTAGCCTTGTGCTAAAAATAAACCATGATGTCATTGCACCGGCTTAGTTCGTAATTTTTTTTCTCGAACAAAGCAGTAATGACAAGGATTTTGGCAGCATTTTGTGGTGTTCATTGGATTTGGAAACGGTTTTCCAAAGCCTGGAAAGGAGAAATGTTTATGCGATATGTACACCAATTGTGGCCGACGTGATTTTGCCCTTTAAAAAAAATGTCACGAAGGATTCATATATATGTAGTTTGCACTTTTTTGTTGGAAATGGACACATCAAGGAATTTAAAGAAAAGCGACCGTCTTGGACTCTTGTCAAAAACGAGATTAATAATTAGAATAATAACAATAGCAAACATATTCATTAACGCATATAGCAATAACGTTCATTACTTACACATCCACGCAGTGATGACAAAATTACCGGGATTATTTTGGAATAATAATAATAATAATAATAATAATAATAATAATAATAATAATAATAATAATAATAATAATAATAATAATAATAATAATAATAATTAGAAGATTAACAATAGCAACAAAAAAAAACATAATAACAACTTTTATTACATACGGTAAAATCTCTGGTATAATATGCAGGTTTTTATGAAAGTTTCTTCTAAACCAAGGCTGTGTATTAAATATACCTAGATGTAACTTTATTAAAGTTTTCTTATTCGGCAAGTCAAAGACGGCACCCCATATCAATCACCATCTGATTCAACTTAGTGTACCATACACATATGTAGGATAGTGGGTGGATATATGAACAACGAAAATTAACATTACAGACCCTCACCCTATCCGGGCTTGTATATGGTTACGAATTATAAGGACAAATGGCACACCCTGGGCCTGTATCCGGACAAGGGATATTTTGTATTAGTGACTCGCACACCCTGAGCCTGCATAGCGACAAGAGTAATGGCATAGGTGACATGACGTAAAGATACTGGTCACTTTACAACATTGTTGCAATGTACAAGTCATGTTACGTCAAGAGTTCGTCAAGTACTGTGACGACAAGCGTTCGTTGTATTAAAGTAATGTATGTTTTATAACTGACATATACTAAACAATTTGTTTATTAAAAAATTGTTGCTTTGGCAATATAAAAAATTGTTTAAAAAATTATTTTTGTTGTTTAAACATTATTAAAAATAAACATCTTTTCGAGGCATTCAAAGTGGTCCTGAAAAAGGCCTTTGTTTGTTATGTTAACACCAGTTCGTTAACATACAGGGCATCTTACTGATCTTCTCTTTCTCAAACTACGTCTCATTTCTGGTCCGTAAAAGAGGACTCCCTTTAGAAACCCATGAGCAGCAGAGAGGGTGAACAGACAACTTTGCCTGAGACGTTTATTTAACAAAAAGGTTCCTGTAGAGGCTGAGAAAGAAAAACTTCAACAACGCTAAACCAAAGTTTCTAACTTTTCTATTTCCACACGATTATGTATTTAATCGTATAATAAAATCTTTGGTTAGCTTATTTTTGTTGACGTATTTTTATGATTTTGTAAGGCGATTTTGTTTACTCGTAAAGCGACCCAATTGTTGTCCTTCACACTCTCTGCTGCTATGAATTAAACAACCATTATAAATATTATCAATAATGAGTATTGGAGAACCACACTCACTAAATTAGCTCGAGAGCAATTAGGGGCAATTAAAAAATATCTACCTGTTCGTGATTCTGATAAGCAACAACTACAATCGCGTCAGGAATCTCAAGTTGAATTTGAGGAGGATACAAAACAGTTATTTAAACCTATCACTGAGACCACTAAAGGTATTCAACCTGTGTTAGAAAAAAACAGCTGAAACAACTGAAAAAATAGCAAAAAGAACTAAGAAAACAAAAAAGATTCTTGAAAAACTTTCAGAAGAAATAGATGCTGCGATGTCAATCCCGGAAATACCAGAGTATACAGACCAAGTAGAAGGTGATACTCAATAAATACTAGGACAAACGCGACGTAGGGTTAATATAGATGATAAAATTTACCGACGAGGCCATTAATGATATCAGACAGATCAAAAACGTAGATCAATTAGCTAAATTTGCTGTGAAAGTTTATGATAATCGAAGACAATATTTAAAACCTGAATATGCTGATGATGTTATAAGTCACGATAATTGGTATAAATGGATATTTTGCATACACTATAATGTTGATCAAGCTCGAAACAACGATCCAAAATATATTAAGTATATTCATGCAATAGATAATTATTTTGCCTTCATGCAACTACCGCCAGAACAACAACAGCAATTGATAAAACAACAACAACAAGTGATAAAACAAATACAAAACAACGAAAAGAACCAAAACCATTTGAGCAATCACCTCGTGATTATCCAGTACCACCAAAAACACCATCAAAACCAATTTAAAAAATCACCACTGAAACCAAGTGATGAAGAGGAGGAATTTCAAGATACTGGTGCAACTGGAAGTGGTCTAGGTAGTGGTCTTATTACTTGTCCCAATAATGTTCTTGCTGATGTTGAACGACTAGAAATAATCATTGGAGGAAAACGAGCTGGTAATAATTCCCCAGAAATTATTAATGAAGCAGCAGATATTTGTAAACGATTATTTAGTGGTGGTATTATGGACATTGATGTGTATCGATCACTCATTATTGAAATTGCCGATGATTATTGTAGTGACTAAGTCACAGTGATTAGATACAATTAGTGATAAAGTCAATTAATAATAAAATGATTGTGCATGGTGCTCAAGGTGGACCTACCATGGTTAGGGTAATAAACTCTCGATTACCAGTATACAAAGCAACCTACAGAGATGGACTAGGTATTGTTCAGGGTCTGTTTAGAACAATAGCCCCAAAAGCAATACCTATTGCAAAGCAGCTGGGTATGAAAGCTATTGATGTTGTTTGTGAAAAAGGTATAAACACTGCTAGTAACCTTGTTAGCAAAGCATTCTCAGCGATCAGAGATAGACTAACGCGATTAGTACGCAAACCACAACCAGTCCGACTTCAACCAGTGAAATTGCCCAGCACTTAAATGATGCCCGAAGGTGTAAGTAAAATAATAAATCAAGCCGCTAATCAAAAACTAGCGGAGTTAGTTGATGTCCCAGTGTCGGAAAAAAATATAACCGCTAGTCTGATATCAGGAGGTGGTCTCACTTCCCGAAGTGGTCCTCGTGTTAGACGAAGATAATAATAATAAAGATTTTTAAGCGCATATCTGACCCCGCATTAGACATGGACGCACTAATTCTCAAAGATGAGTCTGTGCGCGAATATCAGTATTATTCTTATGATGCCAGAAATCCAGATCAGCGTGGACGAATCGAATTACAGGTTCAGGATACAAGAAGATATTTCGTACCCGCTGAAGCATTTATTGACGTCGAAGGTAAAGATTTAAATAACGCTAATCCAGCAGCACAAGCACCATATGCAGCCGATGTTAGTTTTGGTTTTGTTAATAATGGTATTATGGCATTGACTGATAGCGCTACATACATGATTGACGGAAAAAATATTGAATAAATTCAAGAAGACGTTGACGTTGGTCTTGCAAGATACAACGACGATTACTCAATATCAGCTGGTCCATCAACGATGTTTGCAAAGGATACAACTGATTTTCCAGAAAGTAGAAACGTGACTATTGGTAATGTGAGAAATGCCGCCGGGGACAACACTACCCCTGCAGTATTATTGATGAATGCAAATTTTAACTTAGGATTTGCAGTGCGTAAATCAATGTCAAAAGGTGATAGAAGAACATTTTCATGTGCAATTCCACTGTCACGTATCTTTGGATTCTGCATACATGTACGAAAGGGTTTGGAGCTAAACATAAAATTGTACTCGTGCGAAAAAGCACTGATGATGATGCAATCTGGCGACCTGGTGCATCTGATGCTGGTAGAGTTATACTGACCAAACTTTCATGTGGATGCCGAAAATGACTCCAATATCCGAAGAAGATCGGTTACTATCTTTTATGAGTCAAGGTGGTAAATCAGCGTTATCATGGTTAACAACAACCACAGATAGTGTTCAAAGTACAATTAACGGTTTATTCACATGGCAAATAGCTTCTCAGCAAGGTGTTTCTACGCCGCGACATTGCATATTTTATATTATTGCGCTTCAAAATACTGCACGAATAAGCGATCAAGATTAAAGTATAATGATTTTTGATAACCTCGGTGTTTCTGAGGTTTTGTTAAGAATAAATGGACATCAAAAACCATTCGAGGATAGTTTGTTAAATTTCGATCAAAATCATGTAGCACGTGCGTATCATCGATTAATGACATTCATGGAACGTGATCAAAATATTGATACTGGTTTACAAATATCACAACTAGATTTTTCAACGTTGTATCCGATTTATTACTTCTCACTAGAACATTTAGATTTAAACAGACAATCAGTAGTTGATAAACATTTTCGAGCTCGTGTTAATAGTGATGTTGGAGCTATTGAAAATTACAGAGCAATTGATGTTATACTCAGCGATAAATCAATGTTACTCGAAGGTGTTGGTAGACGAATGAGAGTCATTGATGCTCCAGTAGAGAACATGTAATTAGATCGCTCATAATATTAATAATGTCATATCATCACGTTAGTGGGAGTCTGACTCCTGGTCAGGTCAAAAGACTGAAATCATCATCAAACAATAACTGTGGCATAAAAATATCGTTGAAAAAAGAACAGATGAGCGGTTCAAATAAACTATCGTTGACCGATCGACAATTCAAAAACTTTAATGAAGCAAAAAATCAAAAAATGGGTCAAACTTAGTCTTTCTGCAAGCGCTATCAAAGATACTTTTAAAACGGGTGGTATATTTCCCCTTCTCGCAGCTATACCAGCATTAATAGCGGCAGCAGTCCCGGAAGGTTGCAAAATCAGCTACTTTAGGTGCTGTTGGAACTTCTGCTGGAGTGGCACTAAAGAAAGCAACCGGACAAGGAATCAAAAAAAAGGAAAAGGTCTCAGATTACCAGGAACCCCGCCTTCATGGTACGGAAAATATCTAAGACTTTCAGGAACAGAGAACAGATCTCGCCTATGTCTAATTTTGATTTACTCGATGCTTCTAAAAAGATTAAATATAAAATATTTCAGAGGTGTTTTTATACGCGATCAATTGTCAAAACAACCTAACAGTATTGAAACCGATAAAAACTCTGGACCTGGCAGGCATTGGGTAGCGTATGCAATTGATCCACATGGAATTGTCTATTTTGATTCATTTGGATTAGTACCACCAAAAGAATTTCTTCATTATGTCTGCAATATTACTGCTCCAATCTGGTATTCAACGCTATCACACAAAGATTAACTGATCAACCAATATGTGGTCGTGAAATACTTAATGTACTTGATGCTGTACCCATGGCACCTCCAGGAAAGCCACCTCAAAGTCGTGCATGAATATACCAAATTGTCACATTTGAACAGATATCAGTAACTATAATGGTGGATATTTACGGAAGATCTGCTCGTGGTAAAGCACAACAGCAAGGTGATTTATCTAAATATGCAACCCTCGATCAACTCAGAAATGAGATTGATGATTTATTAAATATTACATGTGTGGATCAAAATGAAGTGGTTGTTTTTCAAGACAAACAAGGCCGATTAAAGACAAGCAATATACAACTACCAGACGTACTTATACGACTTCCTACTGCAGTTGCTAATAATATAGTTACTTTTACCAATCAGGGTAAAATACAGGATTCCGGTAAGTCAGTTAAAGATTATGTCAAGACGACTAGCAGTGTATTTAGTGGAGACGTTATTATGTACAAAAATAAAATTACAGATCTTGGATATCCAACCACAGATAGAGATGCTACAACAAAAAATATGTTGACGATCAGGAATCTAAGTAAGTATTAACCAACGGTGGTATAATGCGTGTATTTCTTAATATGAACTGTAATGGTATTAGTAATTTAAAAATACCAGAACCTGAGTTTGATGTTTCTACAAAAAATACGTTAATGATAAGAAAATTCCAATAGCGACTTCGTTAACGACAATCAATGATGAAGTTGCTGCATTTAGAACTGATTTTTCTAATTACATACAAACGTTTCTAAATTTTCGTAGAAATAAAAACATAACTAATTATCAGTTTTTTGGAAGTCCACCAAATGTTGATATAAACCTTACTGATATTAACTAAAAGCTCAACGATATTATTAGTGGAATTCCGGATATTATTCAGAAAATGAGCCTGAATAAAATTCTTCACAAACAGATCATCAACGTCGTGTACGTCGTCGGATCAGGCACAGCTACATGGACACAACGAAATAAAGCCATCAAATACACCGCAGAGGACGCTAGTATATATATATATATATATATATATATATATATATATATATATATATAGATATAGATATATATAGATAGATATATAGATAGATAGATATAGATATAGATAATTATATATATATATATATATATATATATATATATATATATATATATATATATATATATATATATATATAGGTTGTCTGTGTTTGGTGTTGTAGAATTTAACATACTTACCACATCTTCATTAGCTAATAAGCTGTCTAAAACTGTATCTGTAATATGTTGGATAAGGAGTCTGAAGAAACGTTCACGTTGGAATCGTCGGATAGAAATTTGGCATCAAGTAATTACTGGTGGTGTCTGCAATTTGTAACTAAAGCTCCCATTTTAATTACTTAATTAAATGACAACGTCATAAGTATAATGAATCCGATGACAGAGTCACTCATTGACGTTCAACGTCACTGTTCTAATCAGGCGTGTAAGTGTCAGACTGAACTAAAAATATGATCGACGAATTCATGTTGAAAGTAAAAAAAAAATTATCGCAGACGCATGCTTGTTATCGATGTAGTAGTTTACTCGGTTTCTGCCGTTTTTGCTGGAACCGGATTATTATTATCAACGTTAAATATGACTGTTCCTGCGGTTTTAACGATTGTTGCTTCTACAACAACAACATGTGCAGGTATTCTCAGTATTATTGCTAAGAAAATATCTACATGCACTAGAAATAAATTACGCGAGAAAATGATGAAATTACACACAGCAACAACCGCCCTATACTAAATTATGCTCGCATCTTTCCTTGTACCTCAATGATGGTAAAATATCTGATGAGGAGTTCGTTACGATAATGAAAACCTATGATGAAGCATTCGTGATGGATTTTAACGCATCATCTAGTGGCAATAACGAAAGGATGAAGAATTAAATAATAAGATAACAATAATGGCTGATTCTTTGACATCGTCAAGGGAATTATTGCAACAGATCGTCACTAATACAACTCCTTCAAAAACTACTATGATATCAGTAAGTTCGACCAGTCCTGAATTTAGCGTTAACTTTCCAACTGCAATTCCAGCAAAAGAAATTACATTGGCTCAACTGCGCGTTTATAATAGCTGGCCAAACATCAGATCAAAACCATTCGGTGGATTGCCAGCAAATAATTCACTGGTATTTGCTAATAAGAATAAGCCGGATGGAACACCTGATTGGAAAGTTGTTGGAATTTCAACGGTTAGTTATCAAATAGAGGACATTAATGACGAGTTCCAACGCTGAGTAAAATCTATAAAGAGAAAAGAATCATATATAGCTATCACTGTTTACGAACCAACACTATCAGCGGTAATTAAAGTAAATTCCCCTGATTACCTCGTAGATATCTATCAGAGTTCGATCAGATCAGTGTTAGAATGGCCTGATGTTGCACCTACTTATCAAGGACCACCAAAACCAACTAAAAATGAGTTTACAATGAGTGAAAAAAATTCATTAGAAATCCAGAATATCGAAAAGAAAGTCCATGGTATTCTGTTATTTGATCATGCTTCAAACGACGATAGATATTACTTTACCGATTTTGATGGTAAAAGGATCCCCAACATATTTAGATCAGAATTTACTAGTATCATAGTCCCCAAGACGCAACATACTAAAGATATTGTTGATGAAGATTTTTTAAATATTTTTAGATGCTCTTAAGCCTGAATACGATAAGTAATTTAATGATTTCAGACATTTACTTACTTTATTATAACAGCATTATTATCATAATGTAAAGCAGCAAATAATAGTCAATAAAACACTTAAATAGTATATTATTCGATTTGTACATCGCTAATTGAAGTATTATAAATTTTGCAACAATAACACTCAATAATCATTACACAGATCCAGAATCTAAAAAAATTATTTCTTAATCATTATCAAATAAAAGAAAATGATTTACAAACATTTATTATACCAGTCCTAAATAACGCTAAAATAAAGAAATCATTAAATGATCTTATTGAAGAATATTTTCCGGGAGTAATTCAATCGTAGATAAAATTAGCCCCACCACCGTCTATACTAAAACATAACAACAACCCATTTGGTGTCGGCAGACAGATATCGCCAGGCATTGTAAACATAACAACAACAATCGCTGTCAATCTCGTTTGCGACGTTGTGGATGGAAGTTTTCCAATAGATCTTTCAAAGTCTAGCCAAGCACAGCAAGGGTACATATTATACACATTCTCCCCTCGCGACCCCCGGATTATTTTATTGTATCAGAACCTATAAACCCCGTATACTTGCCTGATCATAATCCGTTATTATCAAGAATACACTTTAAACTTACAGACAAGAATAATCACATCTTTGACACAAGAAATTAGATAAATATAAATCTGTATGTGAGATCCTAATACGTTTTATGTCACAACGCGAAACAAACAAAAATACCTTTGGTACTTGTCAATGGTACCTGATACATAATGGTTAGTCCCTATACAACACAGTTACAAAAAATGCTTTTTTACTTAGGTATAAATATGCAATAGTTTTCCCATGGGTTTGGTTTAGCAATTATAACAGTTAATGGCACCTCATTATCATTTTCATTATCACTTTCACTATTATTTTCATTTTTCACATTTTCACAATTTCCCTCAACTGTCTTATACGAGAGTTTATAATTTTTTCTTTTCGTATTCATTAGATAATTCGAACTTGATTTTGTTAAAAGCGTTTGAGAGAGGTACAAACAATTTTACGTGATTATCAATGACTGTTGCTAGTGACTTAACATTCCACTTTGCATTTCCTTTAAAAATTTGTAATCTGATGAAAGCGTAAATCTGTTTTGGTTTCTCAGTTGTTGTAATGAGTCAAAATCACATAAAATCTTTTCAGCATTAAGATCAACATTAATATCGTTATGTTGTAATTTTTAATAGCAGAAACAATAACATTTATATTTTAAGTATTCATTATATAATAAATTTATATATTTAATATAAAAGATAGCAAAATACGTAGCGGGAACTGACACACTCGATCAACCGTTCCAAGTTGATCAGATATCCTCATGAGGTTCTTGTTCAGACATTTACCCCACCAGAGACCCCTAAATATCCGAAACCGAAAATTTAGAGGCTCAGAGTGTTTTGTCTACGCATGTGTAGGTCTTAGCCACCAATTATATATGCCTTGCAGGAGTTCATGGACATCCGTTATCGAAACTCCAGAAACTCAAAGGCTGATTGGTCTTCGTGACCGAACCAAATTAGGCCTTGGTTTTACGATTGTGTCTTTAGGAACGGTACCTGGCGTGGGTACCCTTTAGTAGGTCACAAGGTCACGATCTCGTATCAGTTTCAGCTACATATTTTGGACGGCACAAGACGGCACAAACACACACACACACACACACACACATATATATATATATATATATATATATATATATATATATATATATATATATATATATATATATATATATATATATATATATATATATATATATGATATTAATTGCCATCTTTAAATTTGCACACCCATCCCTAATGATCAACTAATGGGTGACTGATAAAAAAAAATCAATAAATCAATTCACTATTAGTTGACATAGTGGATAGGTGTGCGCACATGAAGATGGGGGCCCCAAGCCAATAAATTATTTTTTTGGCATACTATCGCCTTTCCGTAGACAATATCATTTACAGGATTGGAACCCTAATCGTTGAGATGATAGATTCCATACGTAACTGTTTGAGCTATTCCACACTTCATAGTTTAAGGAAAATTAGTTAATATATACTTACCTAGACCATAGCAGTTTTAAAAGTAACAACAACCACAATTTCTGGTATTTTATTTTTACAGTTTCCCGAAAATATATATAATTCTGCATAACACAAAATAATACTGAATCGGTGGGTATAAAGCCGTTTGATTTAGTCAAGCGGATGTTATGTGTTTTTAAAATAGCTTTACACATGAGCGATTGGCCACAAGGTGTACGTAGTAAACAGACCTCTGCCGCTATGTAGTATCAATACACACAGCCCCCCCCCCGCCCCCATGAATAGCGAATTGAAAAGCACTATATATATTTATCAGGATAGAGTCGCACACAATACATGTATTTATCATATAGCCAATTTGTCTTAAGCAGAAGCCACGCGTTTTCACTGTGAAATGCATACAGTGAATAATTCTCTGTTCGTACTACGATAAAATCGATATAACTGATCTAATTATAACAGCGAGCTTAGAGAGCCAATCACTGTTGACTATGCACTCTGTGAATCCTGCACGTGGATTTTATGTAAAAACAAAGCATGCAGTACGCGGATTTTATATAAACAATGGGTAAAGTATTATTTTATCAATAGGGAATGAGTTGCCGAATTAGCATTGAAAATACCACTGGCAGGTTTGTAAAACGTTACTATGTTATCAAACACATGTGTATATAGTGATTCTCCATGAAAGAATTATGATATATCTGATTATAAGTGTGCGAAAAAAGATTTTTGTTAAGTTTTCTCGGTTTTGTTGGGTCAAAACCCCAGGGGTGTTAACGGGAATTAACAATTTTGAATTTTGAATTTTTTGAACAATTTTAAATTTTGAATTTGTTTGTCAAAACTGACTTTTTCCATTTCTTTTACTCGTATTGTGTAGATTTTTTGAGCAAAATATCATAAAATAACAAGAAAAAATAGAGTGTTTGGTCAACAAATTTAAAACTTAATGTTAATTCCCTTTAACAATATTGGGATTTTCACCCAACGAAAACGAGTAAACTCAACACAAAAAAAATGATAAAACTGACTGAAATGCCTGAAAAATAGTCTAAAAAAACCCACAAATTTGATAAAAATCGAACAAAATAAAAACCTTATAAAAATAATTAAATCTGATTAAGTAGAGAGTGTTTCATCATCAAATGCAGTTTATGTATTTTTGTGGAGAACCATCTTATAATATTTCCAGCTTGCAAACTAAATAATAACAATAATTACAATACTGAAAAGTTTTATGCTTGTCCTGGTTGTCGCGCTTGATCAAGGTACTGGAACATAATATATTGTTCATTTTAAGGAATAAGCAGATCTAATAACACCATCAGCTGAACGTTTCACTGAGAGGGGCGCTATGTTAAAATATTTACTAGCGGAATAAATTGACTTGAACATTATTTTTTCTCCAGATTCCTTACTCACGGATATAAGAGGTTTTGCAGTACATCTTGTAAAACCTGTGTTTCCAGATCTGCAGTTGTCACTTTGCGTAATAACACGTAAATTTTGAAGTGAGTTGTCAAGTTTATTGTTGTTGATGTGGTTAACTATATACCCGTCTTTGATCGGTCCCAAAAAACACTCGTGCACAAATCTATGTGATAAATAATTTTTATTTCCTTTTGTATTAAAAGCAAGATAACCAGCATTCTTAACACTACCTAGTGGTTTTTTCAATCTGCAATTTTTAATGATACCATTACGATTCGCCTCATAATTGGTTAGGATTGGATGAGGCACAAACGCATTTTGCTCCATTTATATACTATTTTCTATTTGTTTAATTCATTGTTTTGAAAATTTAGCTAGATGATCTTCTTTGCGCTTTATAATGGATTCATGATTATATTTTTTTATCGTAATATCTTTTAAAATTCCCTGTATCTTTTACCACCACATTGCGCACAAAGGTGAGTCTTTCCTCGCACACCAATACCACACCGTATACACGGTGTAGGTCCTAGACTCCCATTTCTATCGCATTGCATGTGATAACTGCAGAAGTCGTTTACACATTTTTTTTTGTAATACGGAGACGTGTGACCAATCTTAAGCCAGCGGCAATTGTGATTTGGTTGAATCATATATAAATAATCAATACTTCCATTTAGATACATATTTGCCTTAAATATAATCAGCAGGAATTATCCGCATTTGAGCCTGTCGCATCTAGATTTGATCTTGACGGGCTATACAAATTTAGTTTCTCGATTAAAGGTCTAGCTTTAGCAATTGCGGATATAACTAAACGCATTAGTGAAGCCAAGAAGGAGTTCCGCCACGATGGTGCAGTTCATGTGTGGTCCACATTCAGGATTGAAAATGATATCTATCTTATGAATGACAAACGAGCAAGAGAAATCATTGACAACATCGATGTTCTGAAATATATTATTTTAGTACAATTTTTTTAAATACAGAGGATGATATCTGCATCATCCGAGACACATGCGAAACAGTCCAGAAATCAGAGAATAATATTACCATTGGTAAAATTTCCAAACCAGGAATACTCACTGGAATAGACAAGCCGTATTATGAGCGATCTTATCCAGTAACTGCTGTTGTGTATGCGCTCTATCCGTTAAATGATAACCCTGACGTAAAGGATCTCAATAAAATTAAATTATCGAGAATAAACTGTGTAGCAGAGCGAATTGTAGAACACTTCACAAACGCAATTTGGGGAAACGGTTATCAGATTTAAGGCGTAAACCATACAAATGTGGGCTGAAAAAGTTAAAGACACTGGAGCGTCTATCAGCGACGGTAATGAGCTAGAAAAGTTATTAAGATTTCCAATAACAGCGAACACGTTGACAGGAGAGATTTTGCAGAAAACAAACTATAAATCTTGAGGAGCTCCTATAAATATTATTGATCATAACGCGCATGCATGGACTGATGCTGTAACTGTATTTCCACGAGAAAGAACGGTTGAATTTTTTATTCGATGCCATCAGTGCTATTAGTGAATATGATCCTTTTTAAGTGTGGATATTTCAGTGATCTAAATATGATTATTATGATCAGCTTGTACGGTCTAACGGTGATATTTATCGTACAGAATCTCTTTATAAAGAAATGGAAAACCTTGCGCCGAAATATACTTCTGACGATGTCAAAGTTAGACAATTACTAAGTAATTGTTTTACCGTACCATCGGTTGCTGCTCATTTCGATCAGGAGAAAAACTCGTGGAAACCGACACGATCAGAAATTCTTGAAGATGTTGTGAGAAGTTGTATAGAATAAGGGCAGGATGGATTGTAGAGTAGTAATAGAAAACAAGAGTTTTAGCCCAAACCTTTGCTTCTTACTACTACTACAGACAGGTATTTTATAACCAGACACAACAACAGGTGTTGGAATGCTATGATTCATCCAAGTAAGGTCTGTCATACAGATGTGACAAATTTCTTAGAACAGCGCATGCGTGGAATACGATTATTCTAAAGATGGCAAATGTGTTTTATAATCAGTCTACCAAAAGTTTTTATCAGATAACAGGATGAAAATTAAACTGTGCATTAGAACGTTTCAGTTAACAAGGCGGAAATTAAACTAAGCATTAGAGGAAGGTAAGTGATATTATATCTTAAGTTTAGATAAAATTATATGTTACTCATATTTTTTTGATAATTTTTTTCATACTTGCTAACACTCATTGGTAGAATGTCTGTTAACATATTGTCAATAATACGAAATTCACGTAATAAATCATCCATATTATATTTGACTCCTCGTAGGTAAGACCGGATCTGATCAAGTAGTTTCTTGTAAGTTTTTAAAGATGTTAAGCAGCTATGCTTTTTTATTAAAAGTCTTGGTTCTACTTTTATACACGCCACTGTAAGTAAAACGCCAATACCGGATATGATTAATAAAAATGGATTTAATGATACCCCACTTGAAACTATACCAGAACTGGTCATTAACAAGGGTAGATATGATATTACTCGAAGGATCTTGTTGTAGTATTTGTAACATTTTTTAACACACCAAAGTTTTTTATGATAATATTTGTAGTATTGTAATAGTGCGTCCACTTCCTGTACTGGAATATCTTTTAAAATATGATTGAAATCAACTATACTTCTTTTCATTATAATATTTGTTTACATAATCCTCGGCGGTCTTTGTATTAATAATTCAGCTACAAATTCCAAACACCAATGATAACTGACTTCGGTTGTATTTGGAAATATAGTAGTAAGTTCAAGTGTAAATGTTTCTTCAATACCTTTTAATATTAATATAGATACAGTTCCAGAAGACGTATCCAAAATATGTAATGGAGATGTGGTTGAAATATTAAAAACTCCAATCCTAATCACTGTGAATCTATATACACCGGTAACTTCTGCAATATATTTGATAGAATTATTTTTTGGTGTCCACCCAGCATAACCAGAAGCAACAGTATACACAATATTTTTAATCTGTTTGTGAGGAATTTTAACCATACTTGTTTTCTCAACAATACTAGGAATTCCACTAATAATATATTTGAGTTTTGTGTTAATATCATTGAGTTTTGTGTTAATATTAGCGAGTGTAATGTTAACATTTGATGGATTTCCAAAAAATTCATCTATAATTTTGTTTATGTTTCTGCAAAAAATTGAAAACTATCCACGTGATCGGTAAATTTATTTTTGAGCGCTGTTATTTCATTATTGATTGGAGCGTCCTTATCGTCGACGTATTTTTTAGTGGCAGCGTCTCCATCTATAGTTAGGTTTCCAAGATCTGTGATCTTATTCTGGTTCATAACAATATTCCCACTAAATAAATCACCAGCTTTTTGTAACAAAATCATTCACTGACCTACCAGAATCTCGTATCTTACCTCGATTGTTAAAAGTCACAATATTATCAGTAACCGCATTAGGAATTCGTACAAGTACATCTGGCAGTTTTACATCACTCGTTTTTAATCGTCCTTTGTTTGTCCTGGAAAATGACGACTTCATCTGGTTCTACACTGGTAAGGTTTAGTAAATTATTGATTTCATTTTTGAGCTGATTAAGAGTTGCATATTTGGATAAGTCACCTTGATAACCTTCCGTGGATAAATCTCCTGATAGTGTTCCAAATTTTGTATAGTAGCTCATTATTTACTATCCTAGATAAAATTATCAACACTATTTTAATATTATACAGAATGGCAAAATCATTGATATTAAACTTTGATACAGAGAGACTGGTGAAGCATAAACATAACAAAGAACTTCCTGATTGTCATTATCTTATTGTTGGGCGAACTGGATCGGGGAAAACAAATTTGCTTATGAATTTGCTTCTTGGTGATAATTTTAACTATGACAGAGTTTATATTTACACAATCAATCCACAGCAAGATAAGTATGAGTTATTAAGCGAGTATAATGACAAGCTTCGTGATGAACTTAAGGCTGGTGAAGATTTTTTTATAATTAGACAGCCAGAAGATCTTATTCCAGTTAATCAACTTGATGCAGATGAACATAAGATAGTAGTTTTTTGATGATATTCCGCTAAATAACATGGAGATGAATAAAATAAGATCGTATTTCTCACTGTCACGTAATAAACGGTGTAATTCTGTTTATCTCGCTCACGTATATTATAATGTTGACAGATTTATTAGGAGAAATACGAGTTGTTTTATATTATTTCCAGGACAGGACAATGTTGACGTTAGAAATATTGCAAGCGAGCAATACGGTGAAGTGAAAAAAGATAAGTTTATTGAACTTTACCGTAATGCTACAAAAGATAAACACAACTTTTTCTTATTTGATAAACTTACGCATGATCCAACTAAAATGTTTCGCTGTTATATTGACATTTACTTACAGTAAGGGGTTTCAATTTTATCAAATTTATAACAATAATAATAATGGACAAACGAGCAAGATGGAGACAACACATTGAAGATCTAAAAAAAAAACTTGCTCAATCTCAAGCATTACTTAAGCAAAAAGTACAACAAGCACGACGTGAGCAAGTGACGGCTACAGAAGCAACAGCTACAATTTTCAAGCCGGTTACTGAAGCACTATTAGGTAAACAACCTGAAACCCAATCACTGTCAGAAGAAGAACTTAAACAACTGCAGAAAAAAAGGTTTGGTTGGAATTGTTAAAGAACCACAGGAAGCAGCTGCTGAAAAACTTGTTACTAGATCTGATGAAGAAAAAAGAAAACTAATTGAGGCACTTACAGCAAATATAGCTGATCCTGTGGCTAGACAAGCTGAAACAGATCGATTGATAAACAATCCGCTGAAACTTGAGCGAAGATTAGCAGAGTTAACAACGCAAGGAATAACAAATATTATAAAAAAATATATCTGGAGACATAAAAGATATCAGAGAGGAGCAACAAAGAGTTGGTGAGCTTACTGTAAGGTTTATGGAAGTTGGAGAGCAAAGACTTCATTTTATAAAAAAAGCAGATGATGTGATAAAAGATGGTGAATATAATGATTTTTTAAAGAAAGAAAATATTGAAAATATAAACAGGTGAACTGATGTAGATTATCAAGCATTAATCGATAGATTAGATACAATATTAAGAGACGGAGGTGCTGCTAAAGATGAAATAAAAACGTTTACAGAAATTAATGATATGTATCCACTTTATGATAGTATGAGATATAGTGTCATTGCTTCCATGTTTAAAGAAACAGCAGAAAAAATAGAGCAAAACCTTTTGGTAAAGGGTGGAGTTTTAGAAGGAAATTTATTGTATACGATAAATCTCGTGTAGAAAAAAATAGAAAAGAAAAAACAGGAAATGGTGTAAAATTAATTACTTCAACTACTGAAATGATAGGTAGATTAATGTTAATAATATCGTCAAAGGATGCTGGGAATGATAGTATTGAACTTGATAATGAAATCATTGACATACTTGATCATCTAAGATCGAGCGAATTATTAACATCTAACGAATATAAAACTTTGAACCGCGACTTAGTCGCGGCAACTTAATCGCGGCGACTTAATTTTGTAAAATGATATAATATAAAAGGAATGCAAACAACATTATTACAAAACTCTTGTGAGTCTGCGATAGATAGCGCAAATTTTTCAGTAAATTATATTCCACCTATCCAACAAAATCCTGCAAAACAATATGAGATTGGATTAATTTTTTGTACTTGCTGGAATGCTATACCTAACGTGAAAACTGATATTAACGATGAAATGCAGGTTTTTTTACGTTTACTTGTTTTTCAATATCTACAAAAAAATAAAAATTCCACAAGGAGCTTATAATATTATTGATCTAAACAGGACAATCAAAGAGCTCATAACAAAAGCTGGCGGTGTGACTGATGATTTTGAATTGGCAGCGAATTATAACACATTGCGAGCTAGGATAACTTTAAAAAATATGCTAATCGATCTTGAACCAAGAGAAAAAAGTATTGCACAACTGTTAGGATTTACTAAAATAAGTTATGATGCACTTGATCAGCCTATTACATATGATAGTGAACTGCCAGTAAATATAACAGAAGTAAATACGATATTAATAAACTGCTCTATTGCTTCTGGCTCTTATACATCAAAAGGTAGCAAAGGTCAAACGATTTACAGTTTCTCACTTGAAGTTCCGCCAGGTTCCCTCATGCAAATAACTCCACGACATATTATCTATTATCCTTTAAACGTTGAAGATCAAATATCAAGTATAATAATGCAGTTGACAGATCAATCTGGAGAACAATTACATGTTAATAATGAAGTTGTAACTTATTATTTACATCTACGCGAGCAAAAGTAAAAATTATGCAACATCAAATATAATGAAACAAAGAAAAAAGATTTATCAAAGAAAAAAAATAGGAGGATTTTTTGGAAATATTTTTAATAAAGTTATTGAAAATATTCCGGGTAGAGCGCGTAAAGTTGCACCAATTGCTATTGACGCGGGTAAAGCTTTTGCTGGGACTGCGGTTGGACAAAAAATAGCTGATAAAATAAAAGGTGATCCACCGACTGCATCTGAAATAAAACAAACTATCTCAGAAATCGCTCCAACAAAAGAAACTCAGCGAGCTATGATAACAACAAAAAAATTATTATCATCAAAGGAAGAGAATATCATACAAAAATTGATATCTAAAGTAACAGTGCCGCAATAAAATTTTATATAATTTAATAAAATAAAATGTCTGTTAAAAATTATCTCGAGTTAACAGAAACTCATGACATCGACAACGATGTTACAGAATTCGAGTATGTTGAGTGTCTTGATGAAAACTCTAACGATCCAAATAAAGCTGGTATCAGAAACTTTAACGCCAGAGATAAAGGTGTATTTCTACTGCCACATAAGGCTATGTTAGAAGTTCGTGGTCAGATTATGACAGTAGCCAATCAACCTGCTGTAATTGCAGTTGGAGCAGAAATAGGTCTCATAAATAACGGCTGGAGTTTATTCAAAAGTGCTAGATATCAACTGGCCAATCAAACTATAGAAGATATTTCAAGTCATCTACAAGTTGCAAGTACAATTTTAAATATTATTTCGTTTTCCGACGATTACTCGAGATCAACTGCAACTAACATGATGTGGTATAAAGATACTGGACGGGGTATAGCTCAATCAACTGAATTTTTAAAGAGCGGCGCTATAGTACATGGAGCTGATGCTGATGCAAATGCTGTAATTGTGAGAAATTTTCTAATTGCTAATGCAGACGCGCTAGGTATTGACGCACCTGCTGCAACTGCTAATGCAGACGCTACAAGAGTTTCTCTTACGGCAACTTTTAATAATCTAAATATAACACAATCAGCTGCAGATGCAAACGGTACTGCGATGTTAAATTTACTTCTTAACACACTTGATGTGAGAAATCCACGTTATAATGAAGGCTTTGCTAGACGAAAAAAACTTGCAGCATGATCACGTTAAATTACAATGATGCTTCCAATAAGTATGATTTTCGGCTTTTGTCGCGATCATGATAAAGTATTTCGCGGAGTAAAACATACTCTTATTTTAGATCGAGCAGAACAAAACAATTGCTTGTTTAGATCTGGAGGGGCTGATGTACAGTTTATCATAAACAAACTTGCTCTGTGGATACCACGTATAACACCGTCGATTACAAAAATGTCAGAACTAAATAGCACGCTTGATAAGCATACAAACAAAATTTATTTTAGGCAGCATAAGATATATCAGACATCGGTTCCAAATACTACTGACTACACGTGCAGGGTCACAACAACATCAAGCGAACAACTGCCGAGACAAATATTTGTTGTATTTCAAGAGCACGCCCGACGAGGCAACCAACAACAAAATAATGCAATATTTGAGCACGCTGATGTTAGAAGAGTATACGCTAGATTAAATTCAAAGCTATATCCAGATCGAGCTATCGAGTGCAATTTTGCTGATGACGCTAATAAAAATATTTCTCGACCGTACATGTACCTGCTTGACGCAATACAAAAATATCAAGATGTTAAAGATGGAACTCAGATATCAGCAGAGGAATTTCGTACGCTTTATATTATATTTTATTTTGATGTTACTAAACATAACGAGCGAATTGTAGACAGTACAGCGAATATTGAAATTACCTGGACACTTGGAGCGGTTCCAATAGCTCTGTTGCATGTATTCGCATTAGTGATTAGTGATAGATATATCACGGTAGATTCTATTGGAGGTAAAATGACAGTTCAAGTTTAATCTATAGTTGTTATATAAAATGGCAAAATATATTGTAAAAGAAGTATACTTAACCGATGGCCAAGTTAAAAAATTAGTAGCTGCTATTGCCAAGCGAGAACAGGTATCATTAAAAATCAATCGTAATATTTCTGATGGTGTTTTAACAAAATTAATGTTGACAAAAAATCAAATAAAGAAGTATGATCGTAAAAAAACTTTTGTTTTAAATTTGAGTGCTGCACAAATAACTGCGATGGCAAACGAAATTGTCGTTAAAGGTGGTATTTTTGGTCCAGCATTATCGGTATTAGCTAGTACAATAATACCTAAAGTTTTGCCGGTGTTGGGAACATTAGGACTAGCAGCGATGTCAGGAGCAGTCTCTGGCGCAACGAAGAAAGCTGTTGAGGGTAATGGTATCATTCATGGAAGTGGAATAAAAAAATTGTAAATTCTGTGTAAATGATATATTATAATGCCACAACGGAAAAAGAAATAACCAACAACAAAATCGCCAGAAAAAAAGAAAACAAAAAAGGAAACAACACCAAAACGCAAACAAGCAACACAAGGAGGAATTATTCCATTCGCTCCACTTTTTGCGGGACTAGCGGGAAGTCTGCTGCCAAATCTTTTAGGAATCGGACGTGGCCTAACATTACCGGGAACTCGACCACCCCGTTGAGCAATTTTGATATCATTGATAAGTTAAAAGCAGTTCCTGGATTTCATGGAGTTTATTCTAAAGATGAACTCGCAGCAATAAAGTCGCCGTCAGCTTTAAGTTCGTGTGTTATTAATATACAATATTTTAATGACGGATCCGGCACGCATTGGGTAGCAGTTTATAATAATAATTATTTCGACTGGTTTGGACTTCCTCCAAGCGATGAAATAAAAAAGTATATGAACAAAAAATTTAGAAAGATATATTATTCATCAAATCAACTTCAACCTGTTGGAACGTCTGCTTGCGGATATTATTGTCTAATGTTTTTCCGACAGATGAGCAGAAATCTCAATTTTTTAAAATTTATTTTACAGTTTGACAAGCAACCTTCTCACGCTAATGATGAGATTGCAATTAATTCTATCTAAACTTAAAAATATAATAATGTCAACATACTGTCTCAAGTGTAGAACAAAAGCAGAAAATATTAATGAAACAACAGAAAAAACAAAAAAAAAACAGGATAATATTAAAAAGTTTTGTGCAGTCTGCGGTAAAAGAAAAAATATGTTTTTAAAGAAAACATCCCCAGCGACAGTCTCCTCAGAGATGTCGCTAGGATCTGGTTATCCTGATATTATTTTAGTACACGACTAAAAACATAGAATGATATGCAACTGTGATTCTGACAGAGATTTGTGTCTTGAGCAAAATAAAATTGTCGCATACTGTCAATGTTGTAACAACAGAGAAATAATAGGGTCAGGTATAGATATACATAAAATTATTGGAAAATTGCCAAAACCAAAAGGCGGTTGGACTTTGCCAGGTCATCGGTTTAGATCAACAACTAGATGAAAACGACAATCCGTTGACAGGACATGAGCATTACAATCAAGTGGATGCAATAGCAATGTGTCATGATATTTGTTATCGTGATCATGAAAACTCGAAAGCAGATTGTGATAAAGTAATGTTAGACGAATTACGTGATATGGAGCCAACAAATCTACGAGAACATTTTGATAGAAGATTTGTTCAGGGAATAATTGGAGCAAAATATAAACTCGGACTCGGGTAACAAGTATACGATGATCTTGCCGTCGAACTACACAGATCAAAAAAAAAAGTTCCCACGACGTAAAGTTGTCGCTAATGATGTAGATGATATCTGGGCAATAGATTTGGTGGATGTATCCAATCTAGCTCAGTTTAACGTTGGTGCTGATGGTGCTCAAAAGATATTTGTTTAATGTTATAGACGTTTTTAGTAAATATGCTTTCAGTGTAGCTGTTTCAGACAAGACAGAGACTTCAATGACTGATGCGCTAAAACAAATAATAACGAGCACAAAAAAGAAAACCAGATAAAATCTAGACTGATCACGGATCTGAGTTTTTTAACAAACAGTTTGAACAGTTTCTAGAACAAAATAATATAAAAAAATATGCTACAGGGAACGAGGGTAAAAGCGTTGTTGTCGAGAGATTTAATCGCACGCTAAACGAAAAATTACACAAACATAAGACAGCTAAAAACACCAACAGGTACATTGATGACTTTTCTCAAATCGTAGGTAAATATAATAACACGAAACACCGAACCATCAAAATGTCACCTAATAATGCTATTAAAAAGCCGATATTAGCAAATGAAAACATGTACTGCAGACATAAATTTAAGATTGGTGATAAAGTTAGAATTTCTTTGATAAAAAAGGTATTTGCAAAAGGATTTACTCCAAACTGGAGCGAAGAAGTATTTGTAGTTGATAAGGTACTTTTAACAGTACCTGTAACGTATGTTTTAAAAAAAGATCGGGCAGGGGAACCGATCGTAGGTAGTTTTTATGAACAAGAACTACAGAAAACTGAGCAGGATTTTTTTGTTATCGAGAAAGTGATTAGGAAAAAAGGAAATAAAAGTTTAGTCAAATGGCGTGGGTATAGCGATAAATTTAACAATTGGATTCCAAACAAACAAATTATGATATGATATAATGTTATATAAATTTCCTCATAATTTTGTTTGACAGATATACCTTTTACTATTTTACATAACGATATTAGATATTGTCTGCGATCGTCAGAGATCGTCATTAGATTAAAAAGTTTGACAAATATGAAATCAATTTTGATATTATTCTGTCGGCCTGGAATGTTAATGTTTAAGAAAGGTTTGATCAGCTGCCAAAACAGTTCTTGCTCGGCAACGGTAAAATTAAATTTCATTATTTTTTTAGCAATGTGATACTTGACATTATATCGTTCACTTGTCGGTCTGCTGTAATTAGATCTGTCAGCAACAGTGACTATTTCACCATCATCATCAGATTTGTTGTTATACAAAATATCATATTCACTATAACCAACAGATTTGTCTATGAAATCTTTGGAAAATATAATACTATACATGAACTCATCTTTAGTATCTTCTGTGTATAATTCAGCGAGTAGTTTCATTAAGTCCATTGTTATATTATATTTTTATCTAACTTATTATTACAAGATGACTGATGAGATAAAATATCACCAAAAAGTTAATATATTAAATTACAACGAACTATCTTAAGCGGTAAGAAAATGTTTGATGGGTTATAGTGTATATTCTGTTGACGTTATTGTAATGCAATGTGATTTTTATAAAATATTGCTAGCAGAAGCAGAAAAAAATAAAATTAATGAAAGTGCAATAACAACGTTAACATTTGATCAAGATGATGTTATAGCATTTGTTTATCATTGTTTCACTACAACTGAATTACAAAATATTATTGATCATCATATCTAAAATCAATCCTAGCATCGTAGTCGCTTGAAAAAGCTGATTTTGTTAATCCTTCAGCTACAAATTTTACGACTGATGGATTTACACTATAATTTTTCGCCGCAGCTGAAATCGATTTAAATACAATCTCCTCATTCGTTTCGAGATTTTTTGAAATAACAGGTTTTGCTGGATATCTAAAATTACTACCGTTACCACCTCGTCATTTTCTCAAATTTTCCTGTTGCATCACTTGCTCCAGATTTTCCAATCGATTGTCTGTTTCTACGTTATTAATATGATTAATAACCATAGCATCGGGTATGGGTTTTTTGAACACCGCTTAAACAAACCTATGACCAAGATAATGAACAAAAATTGTCGATCTAACTCTAACATTTACACTGATATATCCCATATTGCTCATAGTACTAAGAACTTTTTGAGTTTTTTTGCTTTTAATAATACCACGACCGTTAGCCTCATATAAATCAAAGACCGGATACCGCTGAAACTCATCTTCTAAGGATAAGTTTTCAACGTTAAAGTACACAATAATAAGGTTTTATTCCATTTTTAGCAGCAGCTCCGTCTCTTAATATTGTATCTAATTTATCGATTAATGCTTGATAATCTACATCAGTTCACCTGTTTATATTTTCAATATTTTCTTTCTTTAAAAAATCATTATATTCACCATCTTTTATCACATCATCTGCTTTTGTTATAAAATGAAGTCTTTGCTCTCCAACTTCCATAAACCTTACAGTAAGCTCACCAACTCTTTCTTGTTCCTCTCTGATATCTTTTAAGTCTCCTGATACATTTTTTATAAAATTTGTTATTCCTTGCGTTGTTAACTCTGCTAAACTTCGCTCAAGTTCCAGCGGATTATTTATCAATCGATCTGTTTCAGCTTGTCTAGCCACGGGATCAGCTATATTTGCTGTAAGTGCCTCAATTAGTTTTCTTTTTTCTTCATCAGATCTAGTAACCAGTTTTTCAGCAGCTGCTTCCTGTGGTTCTTTAACAATTCCAACCAAACCTTTTTCCTGCAGTTGTTTAAGTTCTTCTTCTGACAGTGATTGGGTTTCTGGTTGTTTACCTAATAGTGCTTCAGTAACCGGCTTGAAAATTGTAGCTGTTGCTTCTGTAACAGTCACTTGCCCACGTCGTGCTTGTTGTACTTTTTGCTTAAGTAATGCTTGAGATTGAGCAAGTTTTGTTTAGATCTTCTATGTGTTGTCTGTATCTTGCTCGTTTGTCCATTATTATTATTGGTATAAATTTGATAAAATTGAAACCCCTTACTGTAAGTAAATGTTATTACAACAGCGAAACATTTTAGTTGGATCATGCGTAAGTTTACTAAATAAGAAAAAGTTGTATTTATCTTTTGTAGCATTACGGTAAAGTTCAATAAACTTATCTTTTGTCACGTCACCGTATTGCTCGCTTGCAATATTTCTAAAGTCAACATTGTCCTGTCCTGGAAATAATATAAAACAACTCGTATTTCTCCTAATAAATCTGTCAACATTATAATATACTTGAGCGAGATAAACAGAATTACACCATTTATTACGTGACAGTGAGAAATACGATCTTATTTTATTCATCTCCATGTTATTTAGCGGAATATCATCAAAAAACTACTATCTTATGTTCATCTGCATCAAGTTGATTAACTGGAATAAGATCTCCTGGCTGTCTAATTATAAAAAAATCTTCACCAGCCTTAAGTTCATCACGAAGCTTGTCATTATACTCGCTTAATAACTCATACTTATCTTGCTGTAGATTGATTGTGTAAATATAAACTCTGTCGTAGTTAAAATTATCACCAAGAAGCAAGTTCATAAGCAAATTTGTTTTCCCCGATCCAGTTCGCCCAACAATAAGATAATGACAATCAGGAAGTTCATTGTTATGTTTGTGCTTCACCAGTCTCTCTGTATCAAAGTTTAATATCGACGATTTTGCTATTCTGTATAATATTAAAATAGTGTTGATAATTTTATCTAGGATAGTAAATAATGAGCTACTATACAAAATTTGGAACACTATCAGGAGATTTATCCACGGAAGGTTATCAAGGAGACTTTTCCAAATATGCAACTCTTAATCAGCTCAAAAATGAAATCAATAATTTACTAAATCTTACCAGTGTAGAACCAGATGAAATCGTCATTTTCCAGGACAAACAAAGGACGATTAAAAACGAGTGATGTAAAACTGCCAGATGTACTTGTACGAATTCCTAATGCAGTTACTGATAATATTGTGACTTTTAAAAATCGAGGTAAGATACGAGATTCTGGTAGGTCAGTGAATGATTTTGTTAAAAAAAAGCTGGTGATTTATTTAGTGGGAATATTGTTATGAACCAGAATAAGATCACAGATCTTGGAAACCCAACTATAGATGGATACGCTGCCATTAAAAAAAATACGTCGACGATAAGGACGATCCAATCAATAATAAAATAACAGCGCTCAAAAATAAATTTACCGATCACGTGGATACGTGTTCAATTTTTCGCAGAAACATAAACAAAATTATAGATGAATATTTTGGAAATCCATCAAATGTTAACATTACACTCGCTAATATTAGCACAAAACTCAATGATATTAACACAAAACTCAATGTTATTTTTAGTGGAATTCCTAGTATTGTTGAGAAAACAAGCATGGTTAAAATTCCTCACAAACAGATTAAAAATATTGTGTATACTGTTGCTTCTGGTTATGCTGGGTGGACACCAAAAAATAATTCTATCAAATATATTGCAGAATTTACCGGTGTATATAGATTCACAGTGATTAGCATTGGAGATTTAAATATTTCAACCACATCTCCATTAGATATTTTGGATACGTCTTCTGGAACTGTATCTATATTAATATTAAAAGGTATTGAAGAAACATTTACACTTGAACTTACTACTATATTTCCAAATTCAACCGAAGTCGGTTATCATTGGTGTTTGGAATTTGTAGCTGAATTATTAATACAAAGACCGCCGGGGATTATGTAAACAAATATTATAATGAAAAGAAGTAAAGTTGATTTCAATCATATTTCAAAAGATATTCTAGTACAGGATGTGGACGCACTATTACAAAACTACAAATATTATAATAAAAAACTTTGGTGTGTTAAAAAATGTTAAAAAATACTACAACAAGATCCTTCGAGTAATATCATATCTACCCTTGTTAATGACCAGTTCTGGTATAGTTTCAAGTGGGGTATCATTAAATTCATTTTTATTAATCATATCTGGTATTGGCGTTTTACTTACAGTGGCGTGTATAAAAGTAGAACCAAGACTTTTAATAAAAAAGCATAGCTGCTTAACATCTTTAAAAACTTACAAGAAACTACTTGATCAGATCCGGTCTTACCTACGAGGATTCAAATATAATATGGATGATTTATTACGTGAATTTCGTATTATTGACAATATGTTAACAGACATTCTACCAATGAGGGTTAGCAAGTATGAAAAAAAATTATCAAAAAATATGAGTAACATATAATTTTATCTAAACTTAAGATATAATATCACTTACCTTCCTCTAATGCTTAGTTTAATGTCCGCCTTGTTAACTGAAACGTTCTAATGCAGTTTAATTTTCATCCTGTTATCTGATAAAAACTTGTGGTAGATTGATTATAAAACCCATTTTCCGTCTTTAGAATAATCGTATTCCACGCATGCGCTGTTCTAACAAATTTGTGACCTCTGTATGACAGACCTTACTTGGATGAATCATAGCATTCCAACACCTGTTGTTTTTTCTGCTTATAAAATACCTGTCTGTAGTAGTAGTAGTAAGAAATAAGGGTTTAGGTTAAACCCCTTGTTTTCTATTACTACTTGTAGAATACTAAATATAATTACAATGACGTTATCTCAGTTGATATGGTAGCGTGTTATCCTGGGAGTTTTCTTGGATATGGAAAGTGCTTTAAATACGTTAATAGATTTGGACATCCTGTATATGACATGACCAGAGTTGCGATAAATGGATCCTTACCAGATTTTGATTTAACAGGATTTGCTTATGTAGAGTCGTTTGAGTTTAGAGAAGGTCTCCATATGATTGTTTATGCGTGGATTGGAAAACATTTCACTGAATAATGTTGGACTCAAATAGTTCTGCTAAGATATATGCTCGATGCTGAAGTTTTAATATCGTTGAAAGTATCTGAACCTATTATATCATATAGCGTTCAAAAGCATGTTTTTTTTGTTACAAGAACCTGCCAAACACGATGAGAAATTTGCAAAAGATCTCGGCAGAAAAAAAAAATCGGTATGTTTACACAAGGAGGATTACATGATCATAAAGGATCTTGTACAAGATTGATTATGGATGATGCTGAACTCGATTTTATAATCGCTGATACGATGGAGAAAAACACATTTATAAGTCGATGTAATGCTTATTTATCAGACAAAACAAAACTAGGTACCATTGTGAGCTATACTGATGGCGAGTCACCGCAGTTTACTCCTCTAAGATCTTCGATGTTAGCTTATGTTTCGATAAATCTATTATCGATGATAAACAGATTTTCTCGTTACGCTGTTAGAGTTGCGACAGATTCATTTTATAAACACAAAAAATATAAAGATTCATTAAATCTCGGTAATGGTGAATGGGGAACGTGGAGGATAAAACAAGAAAATATACTTAGTTATTGTGAATCTGCCGATGTTGAAATTAAGGATACATATTACAGAAATAATCAAGTATCAAAATCATCTGCGCCATCCGTGTATGATCCTGTATCTAGACATAAGACCGTTTATCTTAATGAGTGTGGAGGTTCAGGTAAAACAACACGCGGGATTAACTTATTCATGACTTTAGATATGAATGTCTTAACACCAACGCACAACCTCGCCAGGGAATTAATGCAACGAAATGTTAAGTCGTGTACATATCATAGTTTCTTTAGATGGTGCGGAGATAAATGGATCCCATCACGAATGGGTGAATGATATATACCTAAAATTATCATACGGGACGAGATATGCACGCTGCCTCTGGAAGCATTACAAATATTTCTTGATTGGTTGTTACTAAATAATACTGCTGTGATTATGTGTGGTGATCATGGTGTTACGACCCTGGAGTTCCAAGTGCGTTATAAAAATCAATTTTGTATAAATCTTTTTATTTCATTTTATTTCCTTATATCGTCTAACATGTTTTTGATAAGTTTACTTGAGTCGTAGATGTAGTTCATGTTGGTACGTGCTGTGTATGATGACAAAATTCATTGTTCAGAAGTATTGGGAAATTGCATGCTTCCTCGTGTGAGTGCAGTTCAGGATACGCTTTAGCATTCCCACATATGCTTTGGGTTTTTGCGATTCATACACAGTCACATACAAACTGTCCTGTTCGAGAGTCAACAGTCACGGACAGACTGATGTAGTTGAGTCGAGTCATACAACTTCTAATTTGTTGTGCTAGAAGAAGAATTCGTTATTATATCTACGTAAAATAACACAACCCTTGTTAGAGGAACTATTTACTTCTTTTTAACTTTCCTAGCGAGCAACATTGCATATTTGGACGTTTTCCTGCTAATTTTGGAACGGGACAACATGTACATTGTTTTTGTGAAAAATTAAGGAAATTTCGGACAACCACTATTTTGGACCGGAACATCATACTTTAGTTTGTGATAAGATTTTTTCAGGACTTATTTTATTAATTTTGAACAAAATTTGGACCATTTCTCTAAAACCGTAAGTCTTGTTTAAAGAATTTACATTTTTTTATGTGATCTAGTAAATAAGTTGTATCATTTTTAAAATTCATAAAGCTTGTTGTGCACTTTTTTTTTATGTTGCATAGACCGAGCCGTTTCGTAACATAAAAAGAATTGGGGGCTCGTTTGGGATAGTTGAAATTGGCTTAAATTTGAAAGTTATATTCCCTCTAGTTTATTTTATTTAAAATCTTAGTGAAAACAACAAGCTTTTTCTTTAAGAATGTCGAGAGTGGAGAGATTTCTTTCTACTCCAACCAAAGAACATTTGGGGAGTTTTAGGAAGAATGAATTGCGTGAACTTGCCAGAAAATATGAACTATCTGAAGCAAAAATTTCTTTAACTAAACAAGAAATCAAGATAATTATAGTTCAACATTTGATTGAGAAGAATATTTTGGACAAAAGTGTTTTGGCCTCTATCAGTAAGACTTTAACCGATGCTGACGTGAAAATTGCAGAGATAAAGTTGAAATATAAATTTGAAATTCAGAGGGCACAACTAGAAAAAGAAGAGAAAGAAAAAGAAAGGCAAATAGAATTACAAAAAGAACAAATGTAAATGCTATTAGAAAAAGAAGAGAGAGATAAGGATATGCAAATACAAATAGAATTACATAAAGAACAAATCAGAGTACAATTATAAAAAAGAAAAAGAAAAAGAAAGGCAAATTGAATTACAAAAAGAACAACTTGAACTTAAGAAAGAAGAAATAAGATTACAATTTGAAGAAAGGGAAATAGAAAGACAAATTGAAGAAAGGGAAAAAGATAGACAGATGCAAAAATCAAGGGATGAGAAAGAATCTCAAATTAAAATGAAAGAATTAGATCTGGCAAGTGACAGGCATGATTCCACATCTCATGAAAAGTTTAACATTATAGGAGATATCAAATTAGTTCCCCATTTTAGTGAAAAGGAAGTAGATAAATATTTTATAATGTTTGAAAAAGTAGCTGAGATTTCAAAATGGCCAAGAAAGTATTGGACTCAATTATTGCAGTGTACTTCATGGCAAGGCCATAAATATCTATATATCTCTATCAGTACAACAAAGATCGGATTACGATTTGGTTAAGGAATGCATCTTGAAAGGTTACGAGTTAGTTCCTGAGGCATATCGACAAAAGTTCAGAGAAGTTAAAAAAAGACAATATACAAACTTATGTTGAATTTGCCAGGGAAAAAGAACAGTTGTTCAAGAGATGGTGTCTGTCTTAGAAAAATGAACATGATTATGAAAGATGAAAGACTTGAACAACTGGTATTACTCGAAGTGTTCAAAAACTGTATTCCCAGTGATATCAAAAATCACCTTGAAGATCATAAGGTTAAGACAATGGAAAATGTTGCTCTGGCTGTGGATAAGTATTCCTTAACTCATAAAGCTGTTGTCAACTAAACCTTTACTCAGCAATCTACTGATAGAAAGGTGTTTCAAACGAATACGACTCTCAGTAAAAATTAATCTGGCACAACTTCTAAAATTCAAGCCTCTGAGAGACTTGATTCTAAATCCTTCTCTCTACTTACGTGTACCTATTGTAAGAAAAAAGGACACGTCATTTCTGAGTGCTTCAAATTGAAATATAGGCACCAGAATCAAGATAGACCTATTCCAAACGCATTTATTTCTAGAAGGTCAAGGTCATGTATTGAAAACAATACATTTATTGGGTTTGATAACCTCAGACTGATTGTATTTTGGAAAATTTTGAACCATTCATGTCGAAGGGTTCTATATCACTCTTGGGTGATTTGGCCAATCCTATCCCTATTAACATTTTAAGGGATACAGGAGGTTCTGAGAGTCTTTTAGTTTTAGGTGTGTTGCCTTCTTCTGAGAAGACCTGTTCTAATGAGTGTTCTCATTCAGGGAGTAGAGTGCGGCTTTGTTAATGTTCCTCTCCATTCTGTTAGTTTGACATCAGACTTAGTTTCAGGACCTGTGATCGTAGGTGTAGTGTCTACTTTGTCTGTTGGGAGCGTGCATTTGTTCCTAGGCAACGACTTAGCTAGAGACAAAGTTGTGGTAAATCCACTTGTAACTGACAAGCCTAATTTGGATCAGAAAGTTGATCCTATAGAAAAAGAAATCTCTGATTTATTACCAGCTTGCGCAGTTAACATAGTTATGGAAAAGAAAGCTCTTGAGAATGATTTTGATAAGGAATCTGTTCCTTTTGCTGACAAATGTATTGGTCAGGCTTTTGACGAGGTCATTTTCACTTCAAATTTGGATCAGTCGATAGATATTGATCATAGTGATCCTCTTGAATACTAATTCTCTTTTATCTGATCAGGGTGATAAAAGACAATCACTTATCGTTGAAAAGGAGAAGGATCTTGAGATCTCCTGTTTGTTTCAGCGAGCCGTTAGTAAAACAGTGGCAAATGAGCAAATGCAGACCTCCCGAGGTATCTGCTTCTGACGAATGGTCAGTGAAATATCAAATTGTGGTTCTAAAACCTTACAGACAGGAAATACTTTGCTTGGCCCATGAAACTCCTTGGGCTGGTCATTTAGGGATAAATAAAACTTATCACAAGATCTTGACTCATTTCTATTGGCCGAAAATTAAAAGTGATGTTTGCAAATTTTGTACATCTTGTCATACGTGTCAAATTGTAGGAAAACCAAATCAAAAGATACCTAAAGCTCATTTACATCCAATTCCTGCATTTGATGAACCATTTGGTAAAATTATGGTAGACTGTCGGTCCCTTACCAAAGACCAGATCAGGTAATCAATATTTGTTGATAATAATATGTGCGTCAACAAGGTTCCTAGGGGCAATTCCTTTGAGGAATATTAAAACCAAAAATATTGTAAAGGCTTTATTAAAGTTCTTTACTCAATTTGGCCTACCCAAATTTGTCCAATCGGATCAAGGGTCAAATTTTATGTCTGGAATTTTCTAGCAAGCAATGCATGAATTGGGCATTCAACAGTTGAAATCTTCTGCCTATCATCACGAAAACCAACGTGCTTTAGAACGATTTCATCAAACCTTGAAAAATATGATGAGATCGTATTGTTATGACACAGGTAAAGTCTGGGATGAAGGCATATATTTACTTTTGTTTGCTGTTAGAGAGTCTGTTCAGAAGTCTCTTGTTTCAGTCCATTCGAATTGGTTTTTGGACACACTGTGCGTGGACCCTTAAAATTGTTGAAAGGGAAACTTCTTTCAAATGAAGAATCAGAACTTAATCTTCTTGAATATGTTTCTGATTTCAAATATAAATTGTCAAAGGCCTGTGAAGTTGCAAGAGCCAATTTGCACTCTACTCAATCAAGCATGAAGCTAAGATATGATAAAAGCTCAAAAAATAGGAGTTTTAAGTCTGGTGATAGAGTCCTATCTCTCTTGCCCATTCCACAAAAATACTCTTCAGGCAAAATATTTTGGTCTATACACGGTTGAAAAAAAAATAAGTGACTTAAATTACATTATAAATACTCTTGATAGGCGTAAATCAAAACAATTGTGCCATATCAATATGCTAAAAGAGTATGTTGAAAGAAATAGCCAGACTAAATAGCCTGTCCCACAAAAGGGAGATTCGCAGGAAGGAATTTAGCTGGATTCTATTAACCTTGAAACAACAGGTCTGCAGAATTCGGAAGTTATGCAAAATCTAGATCAGACACTATCCCATTTGCAAGATGAAGAGAAAAGTGAACTTAAACAATTGTTGTCTGAATATAATCACTTGTTTTCAGATGTGCCTTCAAGGACAAACAAAATTTTTCACGACGTTGAAATTGTGAATTCAAAACCAAGGAAACAACACCCATACATGATGAATCCTTTTAAACAGCAATATATGAAAAAAGAGATTCAGTATTTAGTGGAAAATGATTTTATAGAGCCCAGTAAGAGTGACTGAAGTTCACCATGCATTCTCTTTCCAAAACACGATAAAACCTTCCGAATGTGTAAAGAATTATAGGAAAGTAAATAGTGTCACAAAAACCGACTCGTTTCCACTGCGAAGAATCGATGATTATAGCGACAAAATTGGAAATGCCAAATACGTCACTAAATTTGACCTTTTGAAGGGCTTTTTGCAAATTCGTCTGACGGAAAGAGCTAAAGAAATTTCGGCAATCGTGACCCCAGATGGACTCTACCAGTACAAAGTTATGCCTTTTGGGATGAAGGGTTCTCCGAGCACATTTCAACGCCTTATGAATATGATAATTTCTGGTCTACACTACTGTGATGCATATATTGATGATGTCAATATTTATAACAACACCTGGAAAGAACATCTAATCACGATTCGGAAGTTCTTCGACAGACTCAGGGATGCAAATCTGACTATTAATCTATCTAAAAGTGAGTTTTGCCATGCATGTGTTACCTTTCTAGGACATATTGTGGGACATGGACAGATTAAAACTATAGATGGTAAGGTCATGGCTATTTCAGAATTTCCCGTGCCTATCAATAGAAAACAACTGATACGATTTTGGGGTATGGCTGGTTACTATCGTAAATTTTGTTCTAATTTTTCTGATGTAGTAGAGCCTCTAACGAACTGGTTGACAAAGAAAAACAAATTTATTTGGATTGAAAAATGTCAAGAGGCTTTCGATAGACTAAAAGCCCTACTTAAAAGTACAGCAGTTTTGACAGCTCCAGATTTTAGTAAGCCTTTCAAACTATCTGTAGATGAGAGTGATGTTGGGGTTGGAGCGGTTCTGCTTCAAGACGACCAAAATGGTGTTGAACATCCAGTGTGTTATTACTCTAAGAAATTGAATAAACACATAGAAACTACTCAACAATCGAGAAGGAGTGCTTGGCTTTAATATTGGCATTACAACATTTCGAAGTCTATATTAGCTCGGCCCCTTCTCAGGTTGTTGTGTTTAGTGACCACAATCCCCTCACTTTCATCGACAGAATGCAAATTAAAAGTCAGAGGCTGTTGAGATGGAGTTTTTTTTACAAGAATACAATCATGATATCAGACAAATAAAAGGAAAGGATAATTTAATTGCAGATACAATTTCCCGTATGTAGAAATGTTTGTTTTTAAAACCAATGCTTAAGAGTTATTACGTAAATTTTTACTTTGTGTAGAAATAATATCTACTATATAAAAAAAGGTTTTATGGCATAAAACTTTTTTCTTTTATGGGGGAAGGTGTTACGACCCTGTAATTCTAAGTGCGTTAAAAAAATCAATTTTGTATAAATCTTTTTATTTCATTTTATTTCCTTATATCGTCTAACATGTTTTTCATAGGTTTACTTTAGTTGTAGATGTAGTTCATGTTGGCACGTGCTGTGTATGATGACGAAAATTCATTGTTCAGAAGTATTGGAAAAGTGCATGCTTCCTCGTGTGAGTACAGTTCAGGATACGTTTTAGCATTCCCACATATGCTTTGGGTTTTTGCGATTCATAGTCACACACAAACTGTCCTTTTCGAGAGTCAACAGTCACGGACAGACTGATGTAGTTGAGTCGAGTCATACAACTTTTAATTTGTTGTGCCAGAAGAAGAATTCGTTATTATATCTACGCAAAATAACACATCCGAGTTAGAGGAACAATTCACTTCTTTTTAACTTTCCTAGCGAGCAACATTTGCATATTTGGACGTTTTCTTGATAATTTTGGAACGGGACAACACGTACATTGTTTTTGTAAAAAATTCTGGAAATTGCGGACAGCCACCATTTTGGACCAGATCATTATAATTTAGTCTGTGTTTATAACTTTTTTCAGGACTTATTTTATTAATTTTGAACAAAATTTGGACCATTTCTCTAAAACCGTAAGTCTTGTTTACATAATTTACATTATTTGATGTGATTTAGAAAATAATTTGTATCATTATTAAAATTCATAAAGCTTGTTGTGTGCACGTTTTCTTTTTATGTTACATAGACCGAGCGGTTTCACAACAATGGTCAACCACCAACCTTTGTTGGACAGTCTCCACATGAGTGGCTGAAGAACAATGTAGATTATTATGAAGAAATATCTGATGATCATATAGCTGTTGATGAGTCGCTGAAAAAAAATCAAAAAATTAATACGACTACAACCAGATTAAATAGTGTGAAGTAATGCGTGTGATAATTCCAGAAACATCCATGAATGATTTTTGGACCCTATGGAAACCTGCTGATTTGATAGTTGCCAGTAGCAAAATAGTTTGTGACGAACTACAAAAGAAATTATATGCGTTACACAAGGAAAATTCCCAAAATTATCTGTACCGTTGTGTTATCGCCCTGCAGATACTAGACAACAAAATGTTGATGTTAAGATTCCTAGTGCAGATACTGAGTGTCCGAATACAAAATCTTGTGTTAAATGATATTGTCCTTGTTGTTGATGATGTTGTCGATAGCGCGTTAAACATGGATAAATCGCCATGGACATTATGGTACGCTATAACGATTCATTCGTCGCAGGGATTAACTATCACTGATACTAAAGTTTGGATAGTCGATGATCGCATTGAGTGGTCAAATTTAGTTTATCTCGTAGTATCTGAGTTAGAAGAATATCACAACTAAAAATGGTTATCATGGATTGCATAAAAATCGAATAAATCATTAATGTCGATATCAATAAAAAAATTAGACAGCTATAAGCAGTGTGACAAAAAAAATAATCGCGAGTTTAATATAGATGTGGATATTATTATGATGTTAAAACAACGACAAAAACTCTATTGCGCAAATTGCAACGCAAAAATGTTGTGGCAGTATTCGAGCAATAACCCAAGACAATTTACCGTTGATAGAATTAATAGTGGTATTGGTCACACGCGCAAAAATGTGATGCTGACCTGTTTGGAGTGCAATCAACGTCGAGTATGTGCAAGTTTATAAAAGTGTACTCGGTGTTAATTGCGTATCCTCAGAAACTATTTGTAATTGTTCGAGTACCAATCCACGTTGAGGGGTAGTTGAATCAAATCTGTAGATTGTGGGTCTACCTGTGGACCTTACCACGCTGGATATTTTGTGTGTGGTCACACTCCAAATAGGATCAGTTGCCCTTTTTCTGCCTCCTTAGAGTTCGCCAGGTTCGTATAAATATTTAACCGTAACATTGTCTAGTATTGGTTGAGAAATAGATTTGCGTTTTATCGTTATATATGTTTTTGTGATCGCATCAGTCTGTTTCATAGAAGTTGCACGAGTAACTTCCTTATTCAGCGCAGCTATCACAACCTCGCAACCCATTCACGAGATCTTGTATCTGCCTGAGTTTTGTTCTGGGATATTTTCTTTGCATATTGATATCCGAATAACCGTTCAGCAAGTGTTCGATTAAATCGTTCAACGATTGCCTGATCACGATGAATCTCAGTATATGCTCGTCTGATTTTAACGTTGTATTTGTTCATCAACGATGATACTACACCAAGAAATTCTTTGCCAGGATCAACCTGTAGTAATTTTGTCTATTGTAATGGTGGTCGCTGATAAATTCGTTCAAACGCAGATGCAACTTCAGATGATGTCTTTGTTGATAATGGTTCAGCTTCTTTATATATACTTGCAACGTCAACAATAGTCAATGCGTATTTATAAGTGCGTGACTTTCGTCCACGTGTTTTAATAGTATCGTGGGGTAAAAACAAAAGATCTGATTGATGAACTGCGTTAGGAACACTGACATCAAAATGTGCATATTGAATTTGTTTTGGAGGTGGTAAATAACTTTGCCATATTACCTGTCGTTCTAACCACGCTGCAGCAACAGAACGTGAAACATTTGCTGCCTCAACAAGTTTAGTGATCGCTGCTTTACCTCTCCAATACCCTCTCGGGAAATAATAAATGGATTCCATTATAATAATTATATAATTAATTACAAGCCCCTAACATTATTTTACTTTTCGTAGCGGATTTTATTAGAAAACTGGCGAGTTTCTCTCTAACAGATTTATTAGGTATAGAATTGAATGCATGAATCAATTTCACATCTTCGAGATGCCGTTGTTGCAAATCAGGATTTTTATAAGCAACGTCATGAATGTGACATGCTTGATCGATCTTATTTACTGGATACTCTCCTGGTCTTGGTCGATCTTGGTTATCGAGTCTGATATTAAGACGAGTTCCAGGAACACAGTAATTATATCCAATAAGGTGTTTTTCACCAACATACTTAGCCCATGATAATCCAGGTAATTTTCCTAAAGAAGCAGCAATATCCCCACCTACCTTTATTGTCCATGAGATAAATTTTTTTTTGTGTACCACATTTTACACATTTACCTGTTAATGCATGTCGTTCATGTTTTGTTATTATTGTTGTCAATCTAGTGGTGGGTGTAGATGATTTACATCGAACACAATATAGACTCATGTTATTAATAATATGGATACAATAACTGACTTTTCGGCTACACAAAAACAGGAACCAGTGAAGCACCATCCAGCATTACTAAATTCGATAAGAAGGATTATAAGAGGTCCATCTGGATCAAGCGAAACACAATTATTTTTAAATTTAATAATGAGGTGGTTGAGATGGAACAAACAATATTTAATAGCACCGTCTGTAGAAGATCAGCATTGTTACGAAGTATTTAAGGACTTTAACGAGAAAGCAAAATCAGTTAATAAAGACGGTGACGATATTATTGACTTTATCAATGATATAGATGAAGCCCCGTCTGTAGATGATTTAGATGGATTTATTAATAATCTGGTAGTATATGATGATGTGATGCTGAACACACAATCTAATCCTGCTAGAACATTTTCTCGATGTAGACACAAAAACACAGATGTGATTTATGTTACTCAGATATAAACAAAAACCTAAGGCGATCAGAGATAATATTTTGGTTGTGTTTAATGGAGTAGATAATTATACCCTGCAGAATATTTATTATAACTGGTGTTCACGGGACATGGATATGAATAAATTTAAAAATTTCTTTTCTAAAGCACAATCTGTTCCGTTTGGATTTATAACGATAAATCTAAATGATCCAAGATCAAGATATCGTGTAGGTCTAGATAAAATATATGGTTAAACTCCCCTATCAAAGTCAGGAGCAGCAGAGAGGGTGAAGGATAACAATTGTGTCGCTTTACGAGTAAACAAAATCGCCTTACAAAATCATAAAATTACGTCAACAAAAAAGCTAACCAAAGATTTTATTATACGAATAAATACATAATCGTGTGAAAATAGAAAAATTAGAGACTTTGGTTTAGCGTTGTTGACGTTTTATTTTCTCAGCCTCTGCAGGAACCTTTATTTTTTAAATAAACGTCTCAGGCAAAGTTGTCTGTTCAACCTCTCTGCTACTCCTTGTCTCTCCACATAGATCCTTCGTTCACAATGGGCTGTATCAGTGAATTGGTTAATGGACCATGATGACCTGACAAACATGAGATGAACCGTGTTGAACAGCATTGACGATACGAGGGTAGAAATTCTATGTTGGTCCACATCTTTTGTGATTAGAACAGGTGAAGAGAATGAAGTGAACTGCGTTTGTTTATCGGGGAAGAGCGGTTTGAAACGGATTGAAATTGTTGACTAACCCAATACGAGTTACAAAATTCAGTCACTTCCCAAAGTCTGTCTTCCAATCCGAAGAGAGCTACGTGTGACATCACAATCCCTATTTAATGCGCAGTGAATGGGTGCTATATTGTTTAGTTTAAGAGGACGGAACCTCAGAAGAAAATGAATTGCGGTGCACCGTCTGTGGGGAAGAAAAGCGATGACATAGCAGTGGCTACTACAGTGAACACAGTGCAACTGCACGAAGAGACCGATTTCAACTGTGATTCAGTAGATTTTCTCTCTTCCCAAGAGTTTGTTCCTGTATCAGCACCTTCGTCACTTTCTCCTTTACCACATGTCGACGATTTTAGACAGAGACAGAAAGAAGAATTAGAGAAAATTTTACAGCAACAGAAGGAGACAAAACAAACATTTCTCCTTGAGCAACAACAGCGAGATGAATAAGCGAGAAGGAAACGACAGGGAAAAGCAATAGGAAAGAACAAAGTCTAGAAAAGAAGGAGAACAATGAAAGTCAAACGGTCACGGTATTTTGGGATATTTTGACTGAGTCATGAAATCTGAAAGAAACGTATCAAATGTTGTCATTTGACTTTTTACAATCTAGATGAAATGATCGCAGTAGCTGAAGTCTTGTCTTAAACTCTATTCAGCGATTTTAAAGATGAGATGAGTGAAACAGAATCTAAGCCCTGACAGTCTACACCAAACCAAAGTTCATTCCAATTAGTAAAACCTGAGAACTACTACACATTCGAGAGACGGACAAACGCTCCTCTAGAAAATTCAGACCTACAGACTACACGTACGCAGTGATGTTTCTTGATTTCAAGTTCCACTGGAGAAAGCAGAAAGGTTCATCACCGATGTGTGGAATTTTTGTTAACCACACTGAAACGGCAATGTCAAGCCAAAGAAGACGATCGCTTGAGACGTTCCATTCATCACGACAATTTGAAGTCTCCCATTGTGACTGAGTTTAGCACCTCAGCAGAAATGACACCTTCCAAAATCATTGACAAGATTAAACACGTACAACAATCAAATGACAAGTTTCAAGATCACTGTCGGAAAAGCGACATTGTTCATGACACGTGTCTCTTCCCCAAGAGACAGGACAGCGCAAAAGGGTGTTCTTGGTCGACGAACTTCGCAACATCAAGCGTAGCCTCGTCTGAATTAACAATCTTCAAGACCAGATGTGTTTAGCCCGTGCTATCGTGGTGGACCGAACATATGCCGACAAAAATGACAAGGTAAAATAGAAAAGAGCCTGACAAGCTATTAAATAATCTAGTCCAACTAAACAACGAAAAGAAGCGGAAATCCTGTTTAAACAAGCTGGTATGTACATATACAAGCCCTGTGCAATTCCTGAATTACAAAAGTCGCAAGACGTTTTGGTTCCACATTAAACTTCGAAAGTACATCCTCAAGAAGTGCTCGGACCTCTATTGTTTCGAAGCAAAGATTTTAAAGACGGGAAAAAAATCACGTCTATTATCATGATGAACATTTTGATACCATTACCAGTATCACTGCATTTCTGTCATTGAGAAATGTGACTATGGCTATAACAACCGAGATCAACATAAGCATTGCGGATCGAAATGCTCAGGATGTTCGGCTTATAAACCCTGTTTGGACAAAGGACAAGACAGAGTGCATTGCCCAGCTTGTCAGCGCATGTTTGTCAGCACTGCCTCTTACCAACAACATTTGAAAATGCAAGGTTCAGAGCGGAAATGTGCTTGTCAACTCATTAGATGGTGCCCTACTTATGGACAAGGTATACTTACCAACAACGCTAAGGCACACGTCTCTTCAGGAAAGAGGTGGTGTCACATTTGTCGCCAAATCGTAGACTTGGAACACCAATGCTACATTCAAAAATACCATTCTAAACATGAAGAAGGAGAAGAAGATGACCAGAAAAAGAAGAAAGGCAATTTCATCTTTTTCGATTTCGAATGCATGCAAGAAACTGGTATTCACATAATTTATTTCTGAGTGGCTTACCGAGCGTGCGAGAAGTGCATCCAGGAACCTATCTTTACTCGTTACCCTTACTTCAGCAAGATTCCCTGAGGATGTGAACAAATCTTTCGGAGGCCTAACTCATTGACCGATTGTGCTCAATAGGTTTAAGACCATATCGACGAGACCTGGAGCCAAGAAGACATCGAACGTTATGGAAATTGGCATCGCTATGCCATGGTGATGGCTCACAATTTCTCGGGATACGATGGACAGTTTCTGTTGAACTGAACAAAGTACCAATCAGCCAAAATCATTTCCATGCAAGTGGGACAAGTGCAGTTTAAAAAATTCGATGAGTTACTTGGCCATCCCTTTGAGTCGCATGCCTTAAACGTTTGGCATAACAGAAATGGCGAAAGCTATTTTTTGCATTTTTTCAATAACGAAGATCATCAATATGATGTTCTACCACATTTGCCTGAAGTTCACTACTACGACCCCGACAACATACGTACCGAAAAACGAGAAGCATTTTATGCATGGCGCTAGACTCACGCCTCTGACCCTTTCAAATTTCAGGAAGAAATGCTAAAATATTGTCGTTCTAATGTGGACATTTTACGGCGTTGCTGTGGAAAATTTCGAAAGTTGTTCATGGAGCACGGTGAAAGAAGCCTGCTCCATTGCCAAAGCGTGCTCCTTAGTTTACCGCCAACGATTCATGCCCAAAACACGCTAGCTGTGATCAGTCCTCAAACAACCAATTTTGTCAAACGTCAATACTCGGTCAAAGCCCTACGCTGGATACATTATTTGTGTGATAAGGAATACAAATGGATTCAACACTCTCGCAACGTAGGAAGTGAGAAAACCATCGGAAGGTATTCAGTAGATGGATGGGACTTAGAAAATCCCCAGATCGTGTATGAATGTAACAGGTGTTCCTTACACGGATGTCCCATCTGTTACACTCAACGTGACACTCACTAAAAACCAATTTTTACAACGGACCATGGAAGTGTTGTACGAGGCCACTTGTCAAAGATGCTTGAAGTTAGAAAAGCAAGGATACCAAGTGGTGGAAATGTAGGAACACAATTACGATCAGCGATTGAAAACTGATCCCAAGTTTAAGTGCATCGTAGAAAGTTACAAGCTGGCGAACCCTCTGAACCCACGGGACAATTTATACAGAGGACGGACGAATGCCACCTGTTTGCTGTACCAAGTCGACGATGAGAATCGAAAAGAAATCAAATACATGGATGTGTGTTTTCTGTATCCGTACGTTTGCAAGTATTGTCACTTTACCGTAGGTCACTCACAATTGAAGACCGAATACATCGACTTGGACATTATTAGACAATACGAAAGATTGACCAACTGCAAAGTCTTGCCTCCTACTAACTTGTACCATCGCGTGTTACCCCATCATTGCCAAGGGAAACTGATTTTGCCGTACTTGTGCTAAAACGTGCAACCAAGACCGCCAATGTCAGCACACTCAGGAAGAACGCGTTTTTACTGGAACGTGGGTTAGTGTAGAATTGTAAAAAGCTCTGTACGTGGGTTACCAACTGTTACAAGAGTACGAAATTTATAACTTTCCAAAGACACAAAAGTACCACAAGAGCGAAGAGACTCAAAAAGGCATTTTCTCAGACTACGAGAATGCTTTTCTGAAACTGAAACAAGAAGCCAGTGGCTATCCTTCCTGCTGTCACACTCCTGAAGACCAACATAAATTCAAAGAGAAATACTGGGAGCAGAAAGGCATCACTTTAGACTACATCGAGAAAAACGTCGGAATGCGATCGTTTGCCAAAGTGATGTTAAATTGTTTGTGGGGCAAAATGGCATAATCTCGGTGTTTACCTAAGACGGAGTATTTGTCAGAACCTTACCCCTACTCACAGATGCTTCTCGACAAAACCAAATACATGAAACATGTGGACGGCATTCGTGATGACTTGCTCTTAGTCAATTACTAAAAAAGAACTGGAAATGTCATCATTGCGGCTTACGTTACAGCCCATGATCGCTTAAAACTGTACGAAGCTTTAGAACCGTGAGGAGATCGTGTACTGTATTTTGACACGGAGAGTTGCATCTACATCAGTCATTTGGGTCAAGAGCAACCGAAAATTGAAGGAGACCGTTTAGGAGCCTGAACAGACGAGTATCCCGAAGACATGATTCTAAGTTTTGCCAGTGGCGGTCCCAAACTTTCCGGTTACGAATACCGTAACCCTCAAGGAGAAGTGCACACGGAATGTATAGTGAAAGGATTAACTCTCAACTATCGCACCAGTCAAGTGGTAAACTTTGGTGTACTCAAAGAAGCCTTGCCGTCTGAACAAGATGGAAACTTACCAATCCAAGAAGATCGTACGTTTACCCACACATCAAATCGTCACTTGGATAAAGTCTATCAAACCTTGTACCAGAAGCGAGTACGGCTTCCCAATCACTTTACTTTACCGTACGGATACGCCGATGTTGGTCAGCATACAAAAAGGGACATCGTCCAAGACCGATAGTTCATTGTGACAACCAAGACCAAGAGAGAAAGATGAATCCTTTTACACAGCAAGTATCCATCAAGAGTAAACTCGAGTGCGATGCTGTGCTTTGTGATGACATAGACGTCGTACGCTGTGATCGCAGTGATTCAGTAACACATTATCGGCATAAGAACTTTGCTATATCGACCAAGCCTATCTTGGAAAGGAATAATTATGGTATACTTGTCAAACCTGATGGATGCGAAAGTGATGCTACTAGTCATTGTAAACATTTTCAATTTACGGATTTTCATTGTCGGCTACCACCTTACGGAAGTCATGTAAAACTGAGCAAACGTCTGCATATATCACTGTACCCTCATCGAACTGAAGTTGTACAATACGAATATTCGTTTGCCAGAATACTCTAATTATGAAAGTCGGATCGAAACCTTTCGAGGAAAATGGTCAAAATATCTGGGAGAACCTACCCCCGAAGAATTAGCCAGAGCCGGAGTTTTCTACTATGGCGAATGAGATAAAGTCAAGTGCTTCACTTGTGGCGTGTCACTTAACGAGTGGGAGCAGAAAGATTCCGCTTACCTGGAACATGCTCGTTGGTCTCCAGTATATTTAGTGGAGGAATAACACGGACGACCTCTCGCTCCCCCAGAATAACCAATGGCCCATGTAACCCAATGGAAATCTTTTTCGCATACCTAGGTTGGCCAAGCTCGAGACTCGAACCCACACGGAGATGTCCGTGATCTGTAAAGGAAATATCCTTAAACCGATTATACAGGCCCCTCAAATATAATTGGTTGTGGTGGATTATACCCACCAAGCTATAGTGAACGTATGAACCGCGTGCAAAATGTCCAAAAGAGCATACAAATGACAAGTAACACTTGTGTCACTAGAAAATAACACTTGCATCGCTGCAAATAGCATTTGCATCACGTCTACATACAAAAATAACACTTGTGTCAATTCTGCATAAAACTTAACACTTGTGTCACTTCTACATAAAAATAACACTTGTCACCTCTACATAAAAAAACACTTGTGTCACTTCTACCATCATTTATACATAACCACGGAGGTGTACGTGTTGACTCGAGATTGAAATTGGATCAACATAACCTACTCTGGTCTTTCAGGGATGTCAAGGACATTCATGTCCAGACGAGAATGGTTTTCCTGGAATGTCAGACTCTACTTCTACTTCTGGTACTCTCACTAACACAGGTTTAAAAGAGACTTTTTTCACGGAACGTTTTAATGTTTTATGATTTCAAATCTCGGGCATAGCTGGCCACTTCTTTAGTCCAAACCTCAAAGCCCCCACTTTTCCAGTCAGGTACATCTGTCCTGTGAGGGTGTAATTCACAAGCTACACACACATCCTCATACACCTCTTCAGTACCTAAAAGTTGTCGAATCTGGTTTTCCCGTAAAGGTCGAGAAGTATCCCGATGAAAGCGTAACACTTTCAGGAGAATGAGTCTCTCGTAGGCATTTAAAGAGACCACTTTCATACTTTTTGAGTAATATATACTGTTCGTACAGTGGTACCTTTTCTCACTATAGTCCTTTCATGGTACCTTTTCTCACTATAGTCCTTTCATGGTACCTTTTCTCACTATAGTCCTCTCTTGGTTCCCTTTCTCACTATAGTCCTTTCATGGTACCTTTTCTCACTATAGTTCTCTCTTGGTTCCTTTTCTCACTATAGTCCTTTCATGGTACCTTTTCTCACTATAGTCCTCTCTTGATACCTTTTTGTAGTTTACCTTTTGCTATTCTATTTACTGTATTAAGAAAATAATACTAAACACACAATAAAATGCAAGGAAGAGATTTCGCCTTCAGTTCGAGTGTCGGAAATCCATTATTTTCACTTTCTTTATTTTTCTTATAAAGATTTTTCAAAGCTTACTTTATCTTCGTTAGATTTGTCTGCCCTTATTTAATACAGCTCATCTATATCATATGACAAATTCGTCTTGCTTCCGTCTTAGATGACACATCAACACATTATCCAACCACAAGCACATCAAATCCCTCAGTTTTTGTATTTATTCTGGACTTCTGATTTTTATTCAGGACTTTAAATTATAAGGACTTGCATCTGTAATTCTTGGATAATTTTGGAATTTATTTCGCATTTCTTTCTTTTTTCCCCATTTTCACTTTATATTCCAGGGAAATCAATTATTTGATGAATTTTGCAAAGCTTATTGCTTTTCGCTATTTTCTATTAATTATTTTTTGAGCATAGGCTCTTAAAATATGTAGTTGTGCATATTTCATTTGCATTCTTTGTTAATTGGCTATTATTTTTTTTCATTTCTTTATATATGCGCAGATGTCTATCCCTTCCAAGGTGGATGAGTATGTGTTCGCCCTGGATCACGCTCTCCAGGACCTGCCAGAGCACGATGCCACAGCCAAGTGGAACACGATGATGCACGCCATCTTTAAAACAGCCATGTCGACGTTTGGCAAGAAGGAACGGCCCAGCCCGGAATGGTTTAACACACATATTTCAAGGATGGAACCAGTAATCGATAACTAAGTAATTGAAGGAGTAGTACCCAAAGACATGCGCGACGCAACCATTGTGACCCTTTACAAACACAAGACCGCAGTGACTGTAATAATTACGGAGGAATTTTTACTTCTCAGCATCGTTGGCAAAGTATTTATTTGCATCCTCGTCAACAGGCTGCATCTACTGGAGGACCGCGTGTACCCGGAATCCGAGTGCTGCGTCAGAGCAGGAAGGTCGACAACATATATGATCTTCTCCATATAACAACTCCAAGACAAAAGCAGAGAGCAAAGTTAACCACTCTACATGATGTTCATCGACCTCGCCAAGGCCATCGACCTGGTCAGCAAAAAGGGCCTATTTGAATTTCTCGGGAAGATCAGCTACCTTCCAAAGCCCCGCAGCATGATAATCTCCTTCCATACCGATATGAAGGGCACAGTCTTGTATGATGAATCCACTTCATCAGACTCCTTCCCCATAAATAGCGGCGTGAAGCAGGGATGCGTGTTGCCACCAACTCTTTTGGCATCTTTTTCTCCCTGCTCCTGTCCCACGCCTTCAGCACGTCCACTGATGGCGTTTATCTGCATACCAGGTCCGACGAGAGGCTGTTCAACATGGAACAAATTCGATAAAAGACCAAAGTGAGGCAAGTACTCATCAGTAATATGCTCTTTGCTGACGACGCTGCACTTGCGACCCACATTGAGGATACGCTCCAAAGATTTGTAGGTTGTTTCGCTGATGCATGTAAACAGTTCAGGCTCACCATCAGCCTAAAAAAGACAAATGTCAGTGGTCAAGATGTCACCACTGCCCCTTCCATCAAAATCGACATCACCACCCAGGGAGTAGTCAATAACTTTATTTACTTGGGATCAACCATCAGAAACACTCTTTCGCTTTATGTAGAGCTGGAGAGAAGGCTTGGAAAGGCAAACACCATCATGGCCCGACTAACAAAGAGGGTATGGGGAAAACAGTGAGTTGACTTTGAACACCAAGAATCAAGTCTACCAGGCCTGCGTTCTGAGCACCTTGCTATATGTCAGTGAGACGTTCAGCACTTACACGAGGCAAAAGCATCAAATAAACTCCTTCCACATACGATGCCTACAACGCATCCTGAAAATCGGCTGGAGGAAGACCCTGGAAAAACCCACGGAAGAACCACCGACCCACGAGAAGATACTGGCAGGCTTTCTCACTAACCACGTTATCCGAGCCTGGACTCGAACTCACGCAGACAGAGGTGAGATGGCAGTGATCCGTAACAGTCAGCGCTTTAGACCACTCCGCCACTCGGGGCTCCATCTACATATATGTATATCATGCAGTGGCCTCCTTTGTATGTCATATAGTGGCGCATAGTCATTGTTGAGATTCAACGATCAATAACTTAATGGGTACATAGTCATTGTTGAGATTCAACGATCAATAACTTAATGGGTACATAGTCATTGTTGAGATTGAACGAACAATTACTTAATGGGTACATAGTCATTGTTGAGATTGAACGATCAATTACTTAATGGGTACATAGTCATTGTTGAGATTGAACGAACAATTACTTAATGGGTACATAGTCATTGTTGAGATTGAACGAACAATTGCTTAATGGGTACATAGTCATTGTAGAGTTGTAAAGATCAATATCAAGGTATGCACTTTGCAGATTTCCGTTATGCCAATGCATACACTTTGTAGATCTCTCAGATATCATTTACATCTATTGACCCTGAAGTACGTACGTACGTACGTGCATACATACATGCATATATACATACATACATACATACATACATACATACATACATACATACATACATACATACATACATACATACATACATACATGCATACATGCATACATGCATACATACATACATACATACATACATACAATTTTTTTAGGAAATATGTATTCTACAGTTGATTCGCATATATTAAAAACATTGATCAAACAAAATAAAACCAAAGTAGAATCAATTTAATAATTTATTCATATATGTCACATACTTCTAAAAATTTATTTCACATACTTCTAAACATTTATGCAGATAAGAGTTTCTTTGTGGAAGCCACTCCAAAAGCCACTTTGAACACCGGTATTTGTAATTTGAGTACGAAATCCAACAAGATTTTCAACAAGCAGTCTATACATTTTTAAAAACAAAATGGTGATATATTAGCCTCCAATGGATCACGTGATGTATTTTCCCTATTGGATCACCGAGGCGTCTCCCTCCAGCTTTCCTATCTGACTAGTTTCTACACTTTTCGTGGCCAATGCTTCCACATTGATTAGCTTGTATAATTTAAGACGTTATATCTCTTAAATTGACTTTACAACTGTATAATGTCTTACACTCCAATTAGCTTGTATAATTTAAGTCGTTATATCTCTTAAATTGACTTTACAACTGTATAATGTCTTACACTACAAATCTGTTTACCATTGTTTTTATTAGTTGGATTTTTTTATAATCTAAATTTTCTCCATCTATTTCAAAAACGTGTTTTACTGTTGAAAATTACCGAAAAATACATTCCAATTAGCACTATACGCAACGTCATTTTGTCATAGTAAACAAGAAAATTTTCTGATAGAAATATTGAAAAACTAACTACTACAAAAATAATGACTTTATTAACACATTTAATGCAATAGATTAATCGATGAAATGGGGCCTGTATATTCATGTTGCATATACTAAAGTAAGCGCTTCACTGCTAATAGCAAAGCTAAAGTAGCTAATTATATTAAGCAAGGATGTTAGTCATCAACGTGTCATATACTGCCATGCTAAAGTAGCTCGACCAGAGTAGCATAGATTACAGTTTATTAGGGATCTGTGAGCTATAGATAGCGATGAAACATTACTAAATGTTTAGACCGGTTTACAGGTTATTAGGGATCAGTGAGCTATAGATAGCGATGAAACATTACTAATTGTTTAGATCGGATTACAGGTTATTAGGGATCAGTGAGCTATAGATAGCTATGAAATATTACTAAATATTTAGACCGGATTACAGGTTATTAGGGATCAGTGAGCTATAGATAGTGATGAAACATTACTAAATATTTAGACCGGATTACAGGTTATTAGGGATCAGTGAGCTATAGATAGCGATGAAACGTTACATAATATGTTTTGACCAATTTACAGGTTATTAAGGATCAATGAGCTATAGATAGCGATGAAAAGTGACTAAATGTTTAGACTTGTTTTAAGGTAACTAGAGATCAATGGGCTGTATACTGCCATGCTATAAGGTGCTAAAAAATGTTGAGCATCGTTTTATGAAACCACTCGAGCTCGTTTCCGGTAGATGAAAACATTTACTTTCCTTGAATCTTATTTTTTATCATTCCTTGAAGTCTAAAAATAATTTTTGTCATCGAGATCTGAAACTCATGAAAATAAATGTCACAATAGTGGCATTATCCTGCCATATTATATTAAATTTTAGTCGGTATTAGCTGTAATCAAATATAAAAGGACAAGCTACGAGATTAGGAAAACCAACTGGTCCAATCAGAAAACGAACCCAACCAACTTATCGAATCATAAATCGAATCCAAAAAAACAATAATGAAGATCAAGCTTTTCTTAGCACAACCCTTGCAAGGATATTTCCACCCATCAATAATGAAGCTAATGCTTAAATCTTGAAAGGACATTTTAAGAAAAGTTAAAACTTGAGTGACAAAATAAAATTATTTTAAAAATTATTTCACTCTTTCGAATGAAGACATGTGACGATATCAGAAGGAAATATATCCCATAATTTAGTTCTTCATGCCATCACATTTTTCTCAGGATCATGGCATATTTAATTTAAACATTTACATTACAAATAATACTGCAATCACAAAGCGTGTCATCAGTTGTTCGAATGAATACAAATAATACTGCAATCATAAAGCGTGTCATCAGTTGTTCGAATGATTGCAAATACAGAAATCACAAAGCGTGTCATCAGTTGTTCGAATGATTGCAAATACAGAAATCACAAAGCGTGTCATCAGTTGTTCGAATGATTGCAAATACAGAAATCACAAAGCGTGTCATCAGTTGTTCGAATGATTGCAAATACAGAAATCACAAAGCGTGTCATCAGTTGTTCGAATGAATACAAATAATACTGCAATCACAAAGCATGTCATCAGTTGTTCGAATGAATACAAATAATACAGCAATCACATAGCGTGTCATCACTTGTTCGAATGAATACAAATAATACAGCAATCACATAGCGTGTCATCACTTGTTCGAATGAATACAAATAATACAGCAATCACATAGCGTGTCATCAGTTGTTCGAATGAATACAAATAATACAGCAATCACATAGCGTGTCATCAGTTGTTCGAATGAATACAAATAATACAGCAATCACATAGCGTGTCATCAGTTGTTCGAATGAATACAAAAAATACTGCAATCAAATAGCGTGTCATCACTTGTTCGAATGAATACAAAATAATACAGCAATCAAAAAGCGTGTTATCAATTGTTCGAATGAATACAAATAATACTGTAATCACAAAGCGTGTCATCAGTTGTTCGAATGAATACAAAAAATACAGCAATCAAAAAGCGTGACATCAGTTTTTCGAATGATTACAAATAATACAGAAATCACAAAGCGTGTCATCAGTTGTTCGAATGAATACAAATAATACAGCAATCACATAGCGTGTCATCAGTTGTTCGAATGAATACAAAAAATACTGCAATCAAATAGCGTGTCATCACTTGTTCGAATGAATACAAAATAATACAGCAATCAAAAAGCGTGTCATCAGTTGTTCGAATGATTACAAATAATACAGAAATCACAAAGCGTGTCATCACTTGTTCGAATAAATACAAATAATACAGCAATCACATAGCGTGTCATCAGTTGTTCGGATGAATACAAAAAATACAGCAATCAAAAAGCGTGTCATCAGTTGTTCGAATGATTACAAAAAATACAGTAATCAAAAAGCGTGTCATCAGTTGTTCGAATGAATACAAATAATACTGCAATCACAAAGCATGTCATCAGTTGTTCGAATGAATACAATTAATACAGAAATCACAAAGCGTGTCATCAGTTGTTCGAATGAATACAATTAATACAGAAATCACAAAGCGTGTTATCAGTTGTTCGAATGAATACAAATAATACTGCAATCATAAAGCGTGTCATCAGTTGTTCGAATGATTGCAAATACAGAAATCACAAAGCGTGTCATCAGTTGTTCGAATAAATACAAATAATACTGCAATCAAAAAGCGTGTCATCAGTTGTTCGAATGATTGCAAATACAGAAATCACAAAGCGTGTCATCAGTTGTTCGAATGATTGCAAATACAGAAATCACAAAGCGTGTCATCAGTTGTTCGAATAAATACAAATAATACTGCAATCAAAAAGCCTGTCATCAGTTGTTCGAATGATTGCAAATACAGAAATCACAAAGCGTGTCATCAGTTGTTCGAATGATTGCAAATACAGAAATCACAAAGCGTGTCATCAGTTGTTCGAATGATTGCAAATACAGAAATCACAAAGTGTGTCATCAGTTGTTCGAATGAATACAAATAATACAGCAATCACATAGCGTGTCATCAGTTGTTCGAATGAATACAAATAATACAAATCACAAAGTGTGTCATCAGTTGTTCGAATGATTGCAAATACAGAAATCACAAAGTGTGTCATCAGTTGTTCGAATGAATACAAATAATACAGCAATCACGTAGCGTGTCATCAGTTGTTCGAATGAATACAAATAATACAAATCACAAAGCGTGTCATCAGTTGTTCGAATGAATACAAATAATACTGCAATCAAAAAGCGTGTCATCAGTTGTTCGAATGAATACAAATAATATAGAAATCACAAAACTTGTCAGATATTTAAGAGCATGGTCATATTTTGACGAAAAAGGGCGGAATGCTTTATGGCATCGTATTGTACATCCCAAATGTAAACATGTATTTGCAAAGAATAGGAAACTATCCCCTACCAGAACTCGGAAAATCCTAGGACTATTTATGTATAAACTTTTCATTCTAGTCGGATCCACCTCAGATTTTTCATTAGAAATGTAATTTTTTTAATATACCCAATGTTTCATATAGGTCTACTCCGTAATATGTTCCATTAAATATCGCTCTCCACCCTAAAATTAAATATATTACATCTATAAATCTCTATGGCAAAATAATTTATAAATATTCTTTGGAAAGAGCATTCTTATCGTCTGTGTTGTATTAGTATTTCATAAAATCAGTAAGAACGCCTGTTTCATGCAAATTTATTCCGAGACTGCATAAATGGTAAAATCATGCAATGCTTCATACCAAATCAATATCTGAAAGTAGCGAAGTTACGATGTATCAAGCACAAGACTTGGGGGAAACTCTGATTATTTTGCTGATTAAAATGTACATATGGAAACAATGTTCAAGAACAAAAACTGTACCCGATATATATATATATATATATATATATATATATATATATATATATATATATATATTTATGCATGCTAAAACAGGTATTTAAAAGTTGATTTGTAAATATGAGAAACAAGCAAATATACATGGCAATAAAAATTCTAGAGTTACTACCACATGCACAATAACAAAAAAATTAAATCTTTTTTCCAAGAAATTTGCTTCCATGCTATTTTAGGACGATCCCGTTTGAAATTTTTGGGAATAACAAATCAACCTATTCAAAATAAATTTCTGTCCATTATGATTGAAACTGAAGGGAACAGAACATCGCCCTGCAGAGCTGCAGATAGTAAATGCAAATGACTACCCGTCTGGTCCTTGATATTGTATTTCGCATAGTTACGACATATCATGCAATTCACAAGGGTTATTGGAAGCAAATCTCGTACAATTATAAAATAAATGACAAATGTAGAAAATATATAAAAGATATAAAATATTTGCAAATTGAGGTAGCTAAGTGTATAGTTGAGAAAGCACTTAAAAGCTAGTGCCTATACATTGATTAACCTACAACATTGAATTATTTCTAGACGTGTCTAAAACTACATTATTCAATCATACCCTTACATGAATACACATTTTCATCTTAAATGCATTAACAAAAGTAAATATTTCTCACGATTCACAGTTTGACATACAATATCGACCTAATTAATTAATTAATTAATTAATTAATTAATTAATTATAGACAGAGTGAAATACACGTGTGGTGATTTTATGTAAATTGGGACTGGAGTCCACGTAAACAAATGCCCATTTCTTTTCTTTTGGACTAATGTTCACCAGATTAAATTTGGGACTGCAGTCCACGACAAATAAAAAAAAAATACATTTTCTATTATTTTCCTAACTACGTACAGAAGTCTAGGGTATTAAAAGCTACTTTGAAAGGTAATACATCAACATAAAAAAACTTAGCTAAATACAAATTTAAAATAAAAAAAGTTGTAATTTACCATTTGTGGAATGAATACTAGAAATACGTAAGGATGTTATGAAGCAAGCATATTAATTGTGGCCCTGGCTACTTATCTAGTAAAGTGTGACCCAGGAAGCTTATCTTGTAAAGTGTGGCCTTGGATGCTTATATATTAACGTGTGGGGCTGGAAAATTGTTCATTCAAGTGGGGGCCAGACAAAGTGTGCATTAAAGTGTGGGCCAGGCAAAGTGTGCATTAAAGTGGGGGCCAGGCAAAGTGTGCACTAAAGTAGGGTCCAGGCAAAGTGTGCATTAAAGTGTGAGCCAGACAAAGTGTGCATTAAAGTGGGGGCCAGACAAAGTGTGCATTAAAGTGAGGGCCAGGCAAAGTTTGCATTAAAGTGGGGGCCAGGCAAAGTATGCATTAAAGTGGGGGCCAGGCAAAGTGTATTAAAGTGGGGGCAACGCAAATTGTGCATTAAAGTGTGGGACGGACATGCAACGCATCTTATAAAGTGTGGGATAGGGCAGAGTATCTAGTCAAGAGTGGACTAGGAAGCTTATCTAACAATGGCTGTCAAGCAGTAAATGGGGTCGAAAAAAAGTGGTCTGACGTTGTTACTTTGGGTGTCTGCAGGAACTTTAAGGAAAGCGGGAAGAACTAGACGTGGTGGCAAAACCGAAATCAATGGGGACAAACTAACCCACCCTCAGGCGAACGCCCGTGCTTCGTACACTTGTACAGGTGTGAGTTTGATGAAGTTAAGTGACACAGTATATTTTTCGACCTCTGGGTGTACGACTCTCACCGAGGAGTTCCATTCAAATTTAAGGAGACAAATTGAGTCTTCCCAAGAATTTATAAATCATTGTGTGTATATATATATATATATATATATATATATATATATATATATATATATATATATATATATATATATATATATATATATACAGCAAAATCACGCAAGAACGCACGGCAGGTGGTCATTTCATAGGTCATAAATCGATAAGATTTTAAACCCAAAGCGCAGTTTAACTTTGTAATGCGCTGACCTTTGAAAACCTGGAAAATGCCGAGTCTCACGAGATGCGAATGACAGATACACCTACATAAATGGAACATTGATCACTACACTGTGGGCACTGTATACTGCAAGGGAAAATTTGATTATATCCACCCTTCTGTAAGTTTTAATATACCTTTTTTCTGCAGACGTGGAAAACCATAAATTACACTGGCCAGTAATATGAAGACAGCAGTAAAACCGTTGATATGTCTTGTAGATTTATATCCTATATGAAATGGGGAAAAATAAAACATTTGTAGCAATATTTCACACAGCACATTTTGAAACGTCCTAGTCCTGAATAATTCCTGTATTCACAAGTCTCTTCCAAGTAATGTACATGCTGAAGCACTTAAGAAATAGATAATCCTTCATCGGTCAAATCTGAACATGTCCTTCATTGAATACCTCAAATAGCAATGGCGGGATTTCACCAGAATTATCTAACCGAATACAAAGCACGCGCTCCGCATGTCGCGTGCTTATGGTACGTAGATCCGTGACCTTCATGAGGATTTTGGCCCAGTGCACGGGTTGGTCGGGTCTCTTCCATGTTACATAATTTTTGTAAGCACCCAAAATTGAATCCTGGATCCTTTCGACAGCTTCTGGGTCTTTAAGTTCAGAACGATCTAAAATACATGAATGAACTAATCTAAGTTGAAATAAGTATTGAAAAGTTACTAAACATGAGATATAAAGGATAAATGAGTAGAACTTGCAAACAGATCCAGATGTAGCTCTATACTAAAAACCTTGCTAAAGTAAGGAGAAACATAATCTAACAAACTTATTTTATCTTTTGTATCACATCATCATTACTGCTCACTTTGTATACGAAGATTCCACATGATAAAAAAGTATTAAGAGTTTTTTAACACATCTCGAAAAAACCTTACCAACCACAACGTTCTAATAAAACAAATTCCATTCAGACAGCAAGAAAAAGCCTTACCAACTCCAAAAATCTACCAAAACAATCTCCTTCCAGAAAGAAGTCTAGAAATAACCTTACCAACCACAAAGTTCTAACAACACTTTTCATTCTGACATAGATCTGCTTCAATGAAACAATCCCCATGGTCACTAAGCGATGAATTAAAAAGTTCTTCGACAAAACAGGAAAGAAAGAAAGAAAGAAAGAAAGAAAGAAAGAAAGAAAGAAAGAAAGAAAGAAAGAAAAAAAGAAAGGAAATAAAGGTAGGTAGGGAGAGAGAGAGAGAGAGAGAGAGAGAGAGAGAGAGAGAGAGAGAGAGAGAGAGAGAGAGAGAGAGAGAGATACCCGATTGCATTAATAAAACAGCTGCAAGAAGGGCAACTTCTGTTTTGTCCAGTTTGAGCTTGGAAAGACCAACAGCGAATTCGAATATTGGTTCCACCAGGACACCCAGCTTCCCTTGACTCATCTGAGACTTATGAAGTTGCATTCCGTTGTAAAGGGTCAGCTTTTCAGTATCCGGGTCATATCTGCACGAGGCACGCAAGCACATGATTTCCATACAACATGATTTAAGGAGTAAAATTTGGTCATCAACATCGAGCTGAAAAAAGAAACATTATAACATAAATTCTTGGCTCCGGCCAAAGCCATACTTTCCTTTCTAACTGTATATGCTTTAGGAGATTTTGAGCTATCACCTATTGTATAAAAAAATTATTCAATCATGTAAGCAATAGATTTCTTAAGTCTTTTCGAGATTTCTAAAACCAAGAATGGGAACATGCACATTGCCATGTCATATTGTCATAACACACATTACTATGTCGTACTATCATAACACGCATTATTATGTCATTATCAAAACGCACATTTACTATATCATATTATCATATTATCATACATACATGTCTTATTCTCATAACATACACTGCTATGTCTTATTCTCATAACAAATATTACTATGTCGTATTATCATAACACACATTAATCTGTCGTATTATCATAACACACATTACAATGTCGTATAATCATAACACACATTACTATGTCGAATTATCATAACACACATAACTATGTCGTATTGTCATAACGCACATTACTCTGTCGTATTATCATAAGAAACATTACTATGTTGTATTATCATAACACATTGCTATGTCGTATTATCATAACACACATTACTCTGTCGTATTATCATAACACACATTACTATGTCGTATTATCATAACACACATTACTCTGTCGTATTATCATGACACATTGCTATGTCGTATTATCATAACACACATTACTATGTCGTATTATCATAACACACATTACTATGTCGTATTATCATAACACACATTGCTATGTCGTATTATCATGACACATTACTATGTCGTATTATCATAACACACATTACTATGTCGTATTATCATAACACACATTGCTATGTCGTATTATCATAACACACATTACTATGTCGTATTATCATAACACACATTGCTATGTCGTATTATCATGACACATTGCTATGTCGTATTATCATAACACACATTACTTTGTCGTATTATCATAACACACATTACTATGTCGTATTATCATAACACACATTGCTATGTCGTATTATCATAACACACATTACTATGTCGTATTATCAAAACACATTACTCTGTCGTATTATCATAACACACATAACTGTCTTATTATCATGAGACAAATTACTCCGTCGTATTATCATAACAAAGACTACTAGGTCGTATTATCATAACTCACATTACTATGTCGTATTATCAAAACACATTATTATGTCGTATTATCATAACACACATTAATCTGTCGTATTATCATAACACACATTAATCTGTCGTATTGTCATAACACACATTACAATGTCTTATTATTTTAACACAAATTACTCTGTCGTGTTATCATAACACACATTACAATGTCGGATTATAATAACACACATTACTATGTCGTATTATCATAACACACATAACTATGTCGTATTGTCATAACACACATTACTATGTCATATTGTCATAACACACATTACTATGTCGTATTGTCATAACACACATTACTATGTCGTAATATCATAACACACATTACTATGCCGTATTAGTATAACACATTTCCATGTTGTATAGTTTCTAAATGCGTAAAGACCACTACGCTCAATCTACACTAATTACACGTATTTTACATGAAGATTTACTACAGAAATTTCGACATTATCCATACACCAACAAGATGGCTGACAGAAATTTCGACATTATCCATACACCAACAAGATGGCTGACAGGAATTTCGACATTATCCATACACTAACAAGTTGGCTGATCTGCATGTGTTAAGAATCGACCAGAATAGTTCCATACACTTGACCATTTTGCTTTAATTGATACGAGTTGCCAGAATCGTTCCAACCATTTTGCTTTGATACGAGTTGCCAAAATCGTTCCAACCATTTTGCTTTAATTTATACGAGTTGCCAAAATCGATGTAATACAAGATCTAATAGCAATTTCAAGAAAGTAAAATTTTGATCATGTCATAATTTTATTTTTAGTAAATTACATGACATAAAAACTAAATATAAGAACAGCATATCATCTTCATAGCTATGCATGCGAGATATCACTACGCCACGTATCAAACAATTGTAGGCATAGAGCACGTTACATGTAGAGTCATGTGAGTGAAAAATCACATCTTGAAAGATTATAGATAAAACTGCGAATACAACTTGAGCAGATGATTCATAATACGTTTAGAAATAAACGCCCTTGTCCTACGGTCTGAATTAGATGTGTGTGTTTGTGTGTGTGTGTGTGTGTGTGTGTGTGTGTGGTAGTGTTTTACTGTTAATGACAAATATCCATTTTCTGCTGTTTATGATAAACGTCAGAGTCCTACGGTCTGTATTAGATTTGTGTGTTCTACTGCTAGTGACAAATATCCATTTTCTACTGTTTATTATAAATGTGTGTGTATGTATGTGTGTGTTCTACTGTTAATGACAAATATCCATTTTCTACTATTTATTATAAATGTCAGTGTCTTACGGGCATTATAGACGTTTCTGTTTTACTGTTAGTGACAAATAAATATATATATATATATATATATATATATATATATATATATATATATATATATATATATATATATATATATATATATATATATATATATATATATATATATATTCTACTATTATAAATGTCAATGTCTTACGGTCTGTATTAGATTTATGTGTTCTACTGTTAGTGACAAATATCCATTCTGTACTGTTCATGATAAATGTGAGCGACCTATTCTATGTGTCTGATTCCCCTCCCTAACCTTTTGGGGAATGGTTGTCTGGTGTTTGGTTATCATTATCGAGACTATTTCGAGGCGATCGCCGACGGTGTAATTTCCTCGAATCGAGTATTCTAGGTAGGTTATATATAGATGAGAAGATATATAGAACAGAATAACACGAGCTCCGGTTATAAATAAAGATATATAGAACAGAATAACACGAGCCCCCGTTACAAATAAAGATATATAGAACAAAATAACACGAGACCCCGTTACAAATAAAGATATATAGAACAGAATAACACGAGCCCCCATTACAAATAAAGACAAGAATTAATCAAAATTCATAAAAACAAATGTAATAAACAATTATGATAATGCATTGCGATTGAAAGATAGACTTCTTTCTTTTTGAATTAACTTTCTCAACGAATTTCAAGTACAATATTGCTTATACAAATAGCAGATCTATTAATAGATAGAATTAACTCATCCTCGAATTGAGTGAAAGATCAAAACAACTGAATTATGCAGATTCGGAAGCTGACCCCTGACTTCCCAATTTAAAGAAACGCACCATTTTTAAAAATCATTGCACTCATGACAAAGATGTTGCCTTATAGCGATTTAAATCCGATTGAATGTATTCTTTATATAGATCGACAGAAAAATGTGCCATTATAATTTGCTTTCTACTGTTAGTGATAAATATCCATCTCCTACTCTTTGTGATAAATGTCCGTTTTCTACTGTTAGTGGCACGCGTGTATTCTAATTTTAGAGATAATTGTCCGTTTTTCATTGTTTTAGATATGACCGTGTTCTACTGTTAGTGATAAATGTCCGCTTTCTACTGTTATTGACAAATGTTTGTGATTTACCGTTGGAGACTAATCTTTGCTTCTGTTGTTTGTGATAAATATCCATATTCTCTAGTTAATGATAAATATCCATGTTCTATAGTTAATGATAAATATCCATGTTCTATAGTTAATGATAAATATCCATGTTCTATAGTTAATGATAAATATCCATGTTCTATAGTTAATGATAAATATCCATGTTCTATAGTTAATGATAAATATCCATGTTCTATATTTAAGTAATAAATATGTGTTCAACTGTTAGTGTTCGAATGTCAATATTCTGCTCTCTGTAATAAATGTCCGTGCTCTATTATTACCGATCAATGAGAGTGTCCTACTGTTAGAAACAAACCGCCGTGTTCTACTGTTAGAAATAAACAGCCGTGTTCTACTGTTAGAAATGAACGTTCGTGTTCTACCGTTAGTAATGAACGTCTGTGTCCTACTGCTAGAAGATAAACGTTTGTGTTCTACTGTTAAAAAATAAATGTCTGTATTCTACTGCTAGAAACTAAACATCCGTGTTCTATTGTTTGTGATAACTATGCGGGTTTGTTGTTTTTTTTTTTTTTTGCTGGAGATAAATCTATTTTCTATCATTATGATAAATGTCCATGTTCTACTTTCATATAAAATTGTATCCTATTATTATAATTGTTACCACTCTATGGTCATATACTAAGTAACAGGAAGAAGCAAATTTAGCAAACAATTTATCAAGTCGACAATAATGAAAAGTTCCTTGTACTGATCCACCATGAATTGTGACAGTCAAGATAGCGTAGTCCATAACTGTTTTGAATAATTCACAACAGTTCAGGAGTAATATTATACAGTTCAAATAACGAATACTTTCTATTTTCACTGACTTATAGAAATGTTTAACCTCTTGAATAATATCCGAGTACAATATAAAATCAAGCTCCATAGCTAGCACTGGAACTTTAGAAGAATTTAGGATGGCTCCCAAAAAGAATTAATCCGATTGCTCAATTTCCTCCTCATTTACACGGTGTATTTCAAATATACACCACGTGATACCCCACGTGACGGATCTTCTCGTTTTGCTTCATAAACGCCAATTATTATGACCTATACTAACCAATGGAAAGTTATTGAAATATCCTAGAACAGTTCAAAAACCCAACCGAGCACTGAGAAATTAATCCAAAGACGCCATTCAATCTTAAAATTAAGATTATTATTAGTAGCAGTAATTGCCAACACATACGTCAACATCTGTTTCTAGTTCCGGTGTAATTTACCGCTCTTAGCAGATTCTGGTCACGTAGGCAAAATCTAACTAAAAATATCATACAACCACGAATAAAAATTACAAGCATTAAATAAAATCATGTATTAGGAGTTACAAAACTTTAGAGACACATAGCATTCATAAATCTCCGTATTTTAGTGATAGCAACATTTCTGCTGTCAGTAGAAATGTTTCGCAGTTGTATATTTCGAACTAAAATTCCCCATGAAAATAACTTTCTACTGTGTGAAAATGAATCTCACAAATCTGATTTGCTTCAAAGCATCTGCATCATGTACGTCATTTCAATAAAGTAGCATGTATTTATGATCATTAAAACATAAATCATTGTCAGTTACGCTATTACTTTCTTAATATTATTTTGGTTGTTTTCTTGGAGTAGGGGATTTTTATTTTCTTTTCGATGGAACGAAAGTTCACTGATCTTTCCAGTCATACTTATTCTGTCACGACTTCATCAAGCCTCGGTTTTCTGAGAATTGACTGAGATTTTGTACATACAATACGTAACGGCACTGTACATGGAAACGAAAATTCCAGGTATTCTAAGGGAAGTGGGGGTGAAGAGTTCTGTTGGAAAAGCAAACTTTGGACAACATAAGCATTCAGGGGCCTTAACTCTTCTGAATGAGGATGGTGAATGATGGAAATCCAGCTCAATATAGAACTGCATAACAGCTTAGGCTGAAATTAAATATTCATTTGTAAAGTTATCCTACGCAAAGCAACTAAGGAGGAAAGACAATCAAGGGCCATAACTCCTCTAAATATTAAGGCCATAACTCCTCTAAATATTAAATTCGGTTAAATGACAACGTAAAACATTTGGGAAAATGAACGGTTTTAAGGTTTGAAATATATCAAGCTGCTTAACAATTGTGAGTCAAGTGAGATTTATTTAGAAACGCAGAAAAAATTAAAAGGTAGACAATGCACATGTAATTCGTTAGAAACGCAGAAAAACTAACAGCTGACAAATAAATTAATTTCCTGAGATTAAGAGTGTATGGTTGTAAGGGTTCACCGTGTGACCCATCTCCGGTTGCCTCTCGTTCGCTACACACCTCTATGTAACGCGTATATAGATGTCATTACTTCGGCCTGTACACGTTTATATTGACGTGCACAAAGGCGTATTTAACTCGGCCTCTACATATTTGTATAGACGTGTATGTATATTTACCTGTACACATTTATATGGACGTGTATATATGTATATTTACTTGTACACATTTATAGGGACGTATATATATATATATATATATATATATATATATATATATATATATATATATATATATATATATATATATATATATATATATATATATATATATATATATATATTTAACTGTACACATTTATATGGACGCTTATTTATGCATATTTACCTGTACACATTTATATGGACGTTTATTTATGTATATTTACCTGTACACATTTATATGGACGTGTATATAGTACTAGTTATCATGTAATGGGAAATTGTTGCATTTAAAACATGCACAGTGGAGAGAATGTTGGCATACCTCTATACTACTTTGATGTAATGTGGTTGACATTCCTTTAGATATTGTACATCTGGAAATTGTAAATGATCTTAGCACACTGCTGACTAAAATAGCTGCTGCCTTGTGCTCCAAAAGTAAACCTGAATTTGTCTAAAGTACACTATCATTGGCAGCTAATAAAATAGGGAAAGTTAATTTTCCCAGACTAGACAAAGCCAGCTTCTGAAAGTGCAAAGAATAAATTAGCAAATACATAAAATGTAAGAAGTTATCGATTTTTTTTTTCTTTTTACAATTTACCTCTGAAGTTCAGGAAGTGAAAATGAACAAGTGGAACTAACACTTTTTGAAAGATGCACATCTGGAGCTGTATACTCTTTAACCCATAGTACACTAATCAACCATACACCAATATAAAGTAAATTAAAGGTTATTTGAACAATACCTAAGATATACATGGTCTTTTGTATGAACACAGTATAACCAGTGAAGAAACACAGGGAAATGTCTTTTGTTTAACATTGTAACTATGCAGAATACGAAACTTTATAGCACCACTTCATGTGTAATTACTTCAGTCTTTAAACATCTATATGGACGTGTATATATGTACATTTAACTGTACACATAAAATTGAATATAGATGTAATTATCTAGGCCTCTACACGTTTATGTAAATGTGAATATTGGTTATGTTTATCTCGGCCTATACACATTTATGTAGATGTGAATATTTGTTATGTTTATCTCGGCCTATACACGTTTATGTAGACGTGAATATTGGTTATGTTTATCTAGGTCTCTACACATTTATGTATACGTGAATATTGGTTATGTTTATCTAGGTCTCTACACATTTATATAGATGTGAATATTGGTCATGTTTATCTAGGTCTCTACACAGTTATGTAGATGTGAATATTGGTTATGTATTAGAATTACCATAGTAAAAGCCTGATATTGGACTTGCCCTAGTAAAAGCCTGCATGGAAATCACTGTCTTGTTACATTTTACCTAACCTGATATTGGACTTGCCCTAGCAAAAGCCTCTAGCGCACTGCATAACTGAATATATTGAATAACTTGGCCAATAGTGATTGACAAGGTCAATGCACAAATACAGTGTATAACTTGGCCAATGGCCATTGATAAGGGCACTGAACAAGTGAATACAGTGTATAACTTGGCAAATAGCCATTGACAAAGGCACTGAACAAGTGAACACAGTGTATAACTTGGCTAATAGCCATTGACAAAGGCACTGCATAAATGAATAGTGTATAACTTGGCAAATAGCTCTGGACAATTTCCTAATATTGATGAGTAGATGATATTTTGAAATCGCCTAGCCGACACCATTTTTATTACAATCTAAAATAAACTATAAATTTTGTGTAATTACAAGAAGCACCAGACTGGAATAATTTAAGATTTAGAAATTATAGAAAGCTCAAGAAGTATGCAGGGTTTCTCTTTTAAGATAGTTGCAGTAATGGTGTACCTGGATAAAGCCTGGAACACCTTTGGCAAACTCGACGACTTTTATAATGGAGGGGGTCATGGCATCTGCAATTTGCTGCCATACCGCTGGGTCAGCTGACTGAAGTTCTGTATTGATTCCGTCGGGCTGAAAAATGAAGAAAAATTACTGTTCTCCGACTCTTGTACACTGTACAAATAACTTTGCAGCTAATCTGCGCATTAAGCGCTATTTTGAACACTAGATAAAGCCATAAAACACCGGGCAAAGCTGCATAAAACACTAGATAAAGCCATATAACACCGGGCAAAGCTGTATAAAACACTAAATAAAGCCATATAACACCGGGCAAAGCTGTATAAAACGGGATGAATTTTTATAACACTTAATCAAACTTTATAAACCGGGATACAACTGTATAAATAACCCCGGAAAATTGATCCTCCTAGATTCTCTATCGGTACAAATTTCCGCAACATCCGCCATTGACCGGAACATTTGATATATTTCTACAAATTATTACAACAGACCAATAAAACTGAACAAATGTCTCACTATTAAATAATTACAGATGTGAAACTTACAATAAATTGTGGTTTTTCTTCTGCCAACACCAACCCCTCCCACCCACAGCGAGGGCCTTTCTCTCACCACTCTATCCCCGGCTTTTGCGCTCGGACAATGGCCATACAATGGCCTTCACTGGATTCTATCGTACTGCCATTTTCACACCAGTAAGATTAATAGCGTGTACCAGTCAATGACCCTCAGACCGGTCAGGTGATCGTGCAATATAAAACAAATATACATGTCGTAGCAACGTGTGGCAAATAAATGTACGTTTGCTTGTTGTTACTCGTTGATTCAGCAGAATAAAATTCAAACACGTTTAAAATTATAATTTTATGCTTGCACAGCAGGCTTTATAAACCATAATGTAATGAGCATCAAGGTAAAAAACATCTTCAACCTTTGATTGGACATAAGAACCTCATTTTTGCAACGCTTTGGACATTATATGCTTTAGGTCTGCACTAGAAACATATCATTTGATTTTGCAAAAGGGGTGGGAATGACTGCAATAGTTGCATAAAATCCGGCTGTGAAATAACTTATATATATATATATATATATATATATATATATATATATATATATATATATATATATATATATATATATATATATATATATATATATATATATATATATGTATGTATGTATGTATGTATGTATGTGTGTGTGTGAAACTCCAAAGATTAGTCTTAAAATTGTGAAAACACGCAAGGCCTGTAAATAAAGTTCTAAGTTGACGTTGTCTGCATCTCAACTCCGTTCCAAAATGGCGGATGATGACGTCAGACGAAAGTTAACACAAATGTCCAGAATTTTCGCTGTGAATCACAATTTGTATTGTACTATTCCAATTTAGAAATAATTTCAGTAAATGTCTTTATCCCAAGCCAGTTTTGTAGTTCTCCTGGAAAATAATTATTACAGCTCTGACCAATAACTAAACACATCTTCATACGTACGAACGAACAACTCTTTCCAGCACAGGAATATATAGGTTTCCAATTTAAATCCCACGACTGAATTACTAAAGGTTGTATTTTAAATACCAGCACTGAATTAACTAGAATGGTACATTTTAATCCCACGATTAAACTTATAAAGGAATTTTAAATCCTGCCCATGAATACATCAGGCTAGAATTTTAAATCCCACCACTGAACTAACTTGTAACGGTATTTTAAATCCCACCACTGAATTGACTTGTAATGGTATTCTATATCCCACCACTGAAATGACTTGTAACAGTATTCTATATCCCACCACTGAACTGACTTGTAACGGTATTCTAAATCCCACCACTGAATTGACTTGTAACGGTATTATATATCCCACCACTGAACTGACTTGTAACGGTATTCTATATCCCACTTCTGAAAGAAATGATATTTTAAATCCAACAATAGAATTGAAGTGTAATGATATTTTAAATTCCACAATTTAATTTAATTGTATGGGTATTTTAAATCCTCCCACTAAATAGGGGTATGTTTTAATCCCACACACCGAATAAATTCGTAATGGTATTTTAAATAGACTTGAAATGATATTTTTATAAATCTAACCACTGAATATTCTTGTAATTGTATCTTAAATCACACAACATTCAACCACTGAACAGACTTGCAATGGTATTTTAAATCCCACCACAGAATAAGTTTGTAATGGTATTTTAAATCACACAACTGAATCGTAATTTTACATTCATCCACTGAATAGACTTGTAATTATATTTTCAAATGTACCACTGAATAATTTTGTAATGGTATTTTAAATCACACAACTGACTGGTTATTTTACATTCAACCACTGAATAGACTTTTAGTGGCATTTTAAATCATACAAGTGAATAGACTTGCAATGGCAGTATCAATCCCACCAAAAACAGACTTGTAATGGTATTTTAAATTTAACATTATATTTAGATGCATGATCGTATTGTTACTTGTGCCTCACAGATATTCAGTTACTTTTTAAAATGTCTATAGGCAGAAAAAAAAATTGCGTACAAATAAAAAATCCAAATTGTAAGCTGTAAGTTAGATTCCAACTCATTTAGATACAAAATTTAATCTTCCTTACTAATAAGGAAAAAAGAAACGATGTTGGGCAAACCTAGTTAATCATTATCAGCTGATATTCTATTTGGTACAAGCTCGAAGGAGGTAAATCATTATTAGATATTTAAAGTGTCTGGAAATTACATCTCTTCTACGAGGTGATAACCTGCATAAAATGTTTTCTTAACTTTCTTCAAGTCCCTTCCTTTTATCAGATTATTTCGGGATATATTAGCACAATGCAAGGCATTCGAAAATCAAATGCAAGTCAATATACTCCAAGTTCAAAAATCTTATGTCTAAGAGAAGAGGAACAACCTTTGCCTTCCTATTGTTATAAATATGTAATATTTTCCTATTGTTATAAGAGGCCCGAGTGGCCGAGTGGTCTAAAGCGCTGACAGTTACAGATCACTGCCATCTCACCTCTGTATGAGTTCGAGTCAAGACTCGGCTAACATGGGTAAGTGAGAAAGCCTACCAGTAGCTTTTCGTGGGTCGGTGGTTCTTCCCGGGGTTTTCCAGGTTTCCTCCTCCACCATTAATACTGGCCGCCATGTATAGCCTATCTTGTGCTGAAAAAAGGCGTTAAACCCTACAACAACAACAACCTATTCTTATAAATATGTAATATTTTGTTATTGAATTTGTTTTGAAATAAGTCTGTCATTGGAATAATGAAAGTACAGGAACAAAAAAGAAAACCAAAAGGCACTGAAACTTGTAAAACTCTATTCACTGTACTCGTAAAACAAAATACATTCAACTTTAATCAGACATTGGTAAACTGATACAGAGATGCTTAGGACTACTGAATAAGGAAATAAAAACACCAAAACAAAACTCAAATAGATTAGGCCCATGGTTTGTTGTCAACTTATAGATATTGTTTTTTTGGAACAAAAATCTTTTGATTTTTATTTAAATTTTAGGTCTTACTGTGTTATGAGAGACTTCCCTGATCATGGAGGCTTGATATATCATGGCTATGACAGACTTCCATGATCATGGAGGGCTTGATACATCATGGCTATGAGAGACTTCCCTGATCATGGAAGGTTTGATACATCATGGCTATGAGAGACTTCCCTGATCATGGAAGGCTTGATACATCATGGCTATGAGAGACTTCTCTGATCATGGAGGGTTTGATATATCATGGCTGTGAGAGACTTCCATGATCATGGAGGGCTTGATACATCATGGCTATGAGAGACTTCCCTGATCATGGAGGGCTTGATATATCATGGCTATGAGAGACTTCCCTAATCATGGAGGGCTTGATACATCATGGCTATGAGAGACTTCCCTGATCATGGAGGGCTTGATACATCATGGCTATGAGAGACCTCCCTGATCATGGAGGGCTTGATACATCACGGCTATGAGAGACTTCCCTCATCATGGAGGGCTTGATACATCACGGCTATAAGAGACTTCCCTCATCATGGAGGGCTTGATACATGTGAATTTTCCAGTTCTATGAAAGTTTTACTCTGGTATTTAAACCCTGCCAAATCGAGGCCTTACTACGCAACGTGAATCCTTCCAGATCTATCGAGGCCTTCCTAAGTAACATCAACCCCTCCGGATCTGTCGAGGTCTTACTAAGTAACGCGAACCCTTCCAGATATATCATTACTACGTAACGTGAAACCTTTTAGATTTATCGAGGCCTTTCTACGTAACATGAACCCTTCCATATCTATCGAGGCCTTACTAGGTAACGTGAACACTTCCAGATATATCAAGACTACTTAATGTCAAACCTTTTAGATCTATCGAGGCCTTACTACGTAATGTGAACCTTTCTAGATATATAGAGACCTTACTCTGCAACGTGAACCTTTACAGATCCGTTGATGTTTTACTATGTCTTGTGACCGTTTCCAAATCCATCAAGGTATTATCATGGCATATGAAACGTTCTAGATCTATCGACTTCTTACTATGCTTTACAAACCTTTCAACATCAATCGTATCGATAGGTCATGTAAACCTTTCCAGAAACGTCGAGGCCTTACTATGACATTTGAACCTTTCCAGACACACCGAGGCCTCAATATAACATTTCAGATTCGTCATGTCCCTAAGTTACAATCCTTATATGGCGTGAGAATATTCTCAGGCCCATCAAAAATTAATAGGGCATGTGAACCTTGCCAGACCCATCCAGAATTAAGATGGAATGTGAACCTTCCCAGACCCATCAAGGAATTAATATGGCATATGAAACTTCCCAGATCCATCAAGGATTTTAATATGGCATGTGAACCTTCCCAGACAAATCAATATAATATGGCATGTGAACCTTCACAGACCCTTCAAGAATTAATATTGAATGTGAGCCTTCCCAGACGAATCAAGGAATTAATATGGCATGTGAACCTACACAGACCCATCAAGGAACTAATATGTCATGTGAACCTTCCCAGACCCATCAAAGAATTAATTTGGCATGTGAACCTTCCCAGATCAATCAAGAATATGGAATGTAAACCTTCTCAGACCCATCATTAATTAATACCGCATGTGAACCTTCCTAGACCCATCAAGAAAATATTATGGCTGTGAACCTTCCCAGACCAATCAGGGAATTAATATGGCACGTGATTCTTCTCAGACCTATCAAGGCATTAAAATGGCATGCAAACATTCACAGATCCATCAAGGAATTAATATGGCATGTGAAACTTCCCAGACTTATAAGGGAATCAATAAGGCATGTGAACCTTCCCAGACTCATAAGGGAATTAATATGGCATGTGAACCTTCATAGACCCATCAAGGAATCAATATGGCATGTGAACTTTCCCAGACTCATCAATAATTAATGTGGCATGTGAATCTTCCCAGACCCATCAATAATTAATATGGCATGTGAACCTTCCAAGACCAATCAAGGAATTAATATGGCATGTGAACCTTCCCAGACAAATCAAGGAATTAATATGGCGTATGAAACTTCACAGACCCATCAAGGATTAATATGGTATGTGAACCTTCCTAGACCCATCAAGGAATTAATATCACATGTGAACCATCCCAACCCCATCAAAGAATCAATATGGAATGTGAACCTTCCCAGACCCGTCAAGGAATTAATATGGCCTGTGAACCTTCACAGACCCATCAATTACTAATATGGCATGTGAATCTTCCCAGACCCATCAAGGAATTATTAAAGCATGTGAACCTTCATAGACAAATCAAGAATTAATAAGGCATGTGAACCTTCCCAGACCCATCAAACAATTAATATAGCACGTGAAGCTTCCCAGACCAATCAAGAATTAATATGGCACGTGAACCTTCCCAGACCCAACAAGGAATTAATATGGCATGTGAACCTTCCCAGACCCATCAAGGAATTAATATAGCATGTGAACCTTCACAGACCCATCAATAAATAATATGGCAGGTGAATCTTCAGACCCATCAAGAAATTAGTATGGCATGTGAAACTTCCCAGACCAATCAAGGAATTAATATGGCATGTGAACCTTCCCAGACCCATCAAAAATTAATATGGCATGTGAACCTTCCCAGACCCATCAAGTAATTAATATGGCATGTGAACCTTCACAGACCCATCAATAAATAATATGGCATGTGAATCTTCAGACCCATCAAGGAATAATTATGGCATGTGAACCTTCCCAGACCCATCAATAAATAAAAAGGCATGTGAACCTTTCCAGATCCATCAAGAATTAATATGGTATGTGATCCTTCCCAGATCCATAAAGAATTAATATGGCATGTGAACTATCCCAGACCCATCAAGGAATTAATATGGCATGTGAACTTTCCCAGACCCATCAAGAATTATGATGGCATGTGAACCTTCCCAGACCCATCAAGGAATTAATATGGCATGTGAACTTTCCCAGACCCATCAAGAATTAATATGGCATGTGAACTTTTCCAGACCCATCAAGAATTAATATGGCATGTGAACCTTCTCAGACCCATCAAGGAATTAATATGGCATGTGAACTTTCCCAGATCCATCAAGGAATTAATATGGCATGTGAACTTTCCCAGACCCATCAAGAATTAACATGGCATGTGAACCTTCCCAGACCCATCAAGGAATTAATATGGCATGTGAACTTTCCCAGACCAATCAAGAATTAATATGGCATGTAAACTTTCCCAGACCTATCAAGAATTAATATGGCATGTGAACCTTCCCAGACCCATCAAGGAATTAATATGGCATGTGAACCTTCCCAGACCCATCAAGAATTAATATGGCATGTGAACCTTCCCAGACCCATTAAGAATTAATATGGCATGTGAACCTTCACAGACCCATCAAGGAGTTAATATGGCATGTGAACCTTCACAGACCCATCAAGGAATTAATATGGCATGTGAACCTTCACAGACCCATCAAGGACTTAATATGGCATGTGAACCTTCCCAGACCCATCAAGGAATTAATATGGCATGTGAACCTTCACAGACCCATCAAGGAATTAATATGGCATGTGAACATTCACAGACCCATCAAGGAATTATTATGGCATGTGAACCTTCACAGACCCATCAAGGAATTAATATGGCATGTGAACCTTCACAGACCCATCAAGGAATTAATATGGCATGTGAACCTTCCCAGACCCATCAAGGAATTAATATGGCATGTGAACTTTCCCAGACCCATCAAAAGAATACACTGACAATGACTACTTACCACAGTCACTCTGTTACGCACTTTGGTGACCGTGCTTTCGTAAGCGCTGTTCACTTGTTTGATAAGAGTCTGCTCATAGACTGATAGCATCTCATGATCACAGTTTGATGGCTTGTATTTCATCTTTACTGATTCATTTTTTTTCCGTTCTCTGTTTTCTTCGATGAGTTTTCTCTTGGCTTTCCTTTGCCTGTCATCGAGAACAACTGAAAGGAGACAGAGACAATTGCAAATTATACCACAGTCCATATATTGTTGGAGGCGTTAACATTAAAAGAATGCCATTCATTACAACAAAGTTTTTGTTACACGACGAATAAAGTCAAGAATCCCATTTCATTATTCATCAGTAGAATACCATATATTATGTACATCGTTATAGCTAAGTCTCGCTAATAAGACGATGGTTAAATATAAGGTTTATAAATAGGAAGAATTTTATATATGTATTGTGGATCAGGGGATCTAGGTATAATGTTTTACACTGTGGTTGCTATGGGCAATACTACACAGAAGTAGAAGGACCAGGTTTATGTATTTCCTTATGCAGCGGTCTCGATGAAGGGTGGTACCTACGGACAAAGTTATAGTACTTTGTGTACTATATACTTCATTTTAATTCGGTCTCGCTATAAGATCGCGTGACTCCCGTTCACAGCTTTAATTGTTCTCGCTGTCTCTAAACGACAATTCAGTATTTTATTTTATTAAAGTTTTAGTCTAGATTTGCTTTTGTTTGTACTTTGTTTTTGACTGGCCTTTATTATCATTCTGAAGTTCGTGAAGAAGACGGACATTCATTCAAGTTTGTGGGAAGCACAAACATCATTTCGTTCTTTGCTTTTTCTATAGAGAAAAGGTGTACAAATAATCAAAATCAATAATTAGTAGTTTATTTTATCATTCGAATTTTCAACTGTAAACATTTTCACTTAGTCTTTACATTTAACTTAAATACGTTGAATAATTTAATATCAAACATTCTGATTAATCAACAAAATCAATAAAATTCAAATTACTGGAATGGGAAGGATTATGTATTTCACGTACTGGAACGGGTACGTTTGTATATTACAAGTACTGCAATGAGTAAGTTGTTTTGCACGTTTTGGAATGAGTAAGATTTATCTACTACACTTACTGGAATAAGTTTGTTTATCGATTACACGTACAGAAATGGGTAAGATTATTTATTTCACCTACTGGAATGGGTAAGATTATTTATTTCACGTACTGGAACGGGTACGTTTATTTTTTACACAGACTAGAAAAGGTAAGTTTATCTATTGCACGAACTAGAAAAGTTAAGTTTATCAATTACACAAACAGAAAAAGGTGCCTTTATCTATTTCACGAACTAGAAAAGTTACGTACATCTATTTCACGAACTAGAAACGTTACGTATATCTATTACACGAACTAGAAAAGTTGCGTTTATCAATGGACATGATATGACAGCTAATACAAAAAAAGCATCTTTTGTTTCAAGCAACTCGTTTGACGGGATTATATTAAATATTTTGTCTTTTCATCTGTACCGTGCGTATCTTTTAGACTCTACACGTGCCAGTGTTTTGACCAGATTATATTAAATTGCGTATTTTGTCTTTTCATCTGTACTGTGCGTATCTTTTAAACTCTACACGTGCCAGTGTTTTGACGAGATTATATTAAATTGCATATTTTGTCTTTTCATATGTACCGTCCGTATCTTTTAGACTACACGTGACAGTGTTTTGACGAGATTATATTAAATTGCATATTTTGTCTTTTCATATGTACCGTCCGTATCTTTTAGACTACACGTGCCAGTGTTTTGACGAGATTATATTAAATTGCATATTTTGTCTTTTCATCTGTACCGCCCGTATCTTTTAGACTACACGTGACAGTGTTTTGACGAGATTATATTAAATTGCATATTTTGTCTTTTCATCTGTACCGTCTGTATCTTTTAGATTACACGTGACAGTGTTTTGACGAGATTATATTAAATTGCATATTTTGTCTTTTCATATGTACCGTCCGTATCTTTTAGACTACACGTGCCAGTGTTTTGACGAGATTATATTAAATTGCATATTTTGTCTTTTCATATGTACCGTCCGTATCTTTTAGACTACACGTGACAGTGTTTTGACGAGATTATATTAAATTGCATATTTTGTCTTTTCATATGTACCGTCCGTATCTTTTAGACTACACGTGACAGTGTTTTGACGAGATTATATTAAATTGCATATTTTGTCTTTTCATATGTACCGTCCGTATCTTTTAGACTACACGTGACAGTGTTTAATATTTCAGTTGAAATGAAGATCATATCTGTAATTTACAAAATAGCTTTACATTGGCTTTAATATTTTGTTTCTTTTAATTTGTTTACATGTATAGTTACCCAAAAGCTTCTGGTATAGCTTTTGTAAGTTGTATGGTGTTTATTTAAGCTCTCTGGTGTTTATATAAACTATATGGCATACATTTAAATTTTATGAAGATTATTTAAGTTCTGTGGAGATTATTGTTAATCTCAATGGAGTTTAACTGTCTGTTCCTATGCATACAGTAATTCCTACGCATACAGTAATTCCTACGCATACAGTAATTCCTACGCATACAGTAATTCCTATGCATACAGTAATTCCTATGCATACAGTAATTCCTACGCATACAGTAATTCCTATGCATACAGTAATTCCTATGCATACAGTAATTCCTATGCATACAGTAATTCCTACGCATACAGTAATTCCTATGCATACAGTAATTCCTATGCATACAGTAATTCCTACGCATACAGTAATTCCTATGCATACAGTAATTCCTATGCATACAGTAATTCCTATGCATACAGTAATTCCTATGCATACAGTAATTCTTTCTTAAACTGTTACAGAAAACCAGTTTATGTTAACATTTTTGTACTTACGAAGAAGAGTTATTTCTGTTGACGTCATCCGTGGAGAGAAGCTAGCAATCAATCACTCTAGATGGCGCTGTTTGACTCTTTACATTGAGAACAACCACAAGTGTACTTTTGTATGGCTTTTCAATTTTTAAGTGCTGATATACTGTATTTAATATTTTACTAACTTAGACAAGATTGTTTTATTATAATAATAATAATAATAATAATAATAATAATAATAATAATAATAATAATAATAATAATAATAATAATAATAATAATAAAAACAACAACAAAAACAACAACTGATATACGAAAATATTTTTCGTTGATGTAAATTATTTCCCAACTCCAAAACCCCATATACATGTAAGTCTTGATGCGGCTTCTTATAACATTTTTGTTGTGGAAGATACATCTGTTAATTCCATAGGATGGAGTCAACGTAATTGTGTAGCCTGATTCACACACTACGTAATTGTGTAGCCTGATTCACACACTACGTAATTGTGTAGCCTGATTCACACACTACGTAATTGTGTAGCCTGATTCATACACTACGTAATTGTGTAGCCAGATTCACACACTACGTAATTGTGTAGCCTGGTTCACACACTACGTAATTGTGTAGCCTGGTTCACACACTACATAATTGTGTAGCCTGGTTCGCACACTACGTAATTGTGTAGCCTGGTTCACACACTACGCAATTGTGTAGCCTGGTTCACACACTACGTAATTGTGTAGCTTGGTTCACACACTACATTGACTGTTTCATACTATAAAAGTTCCCGAGAAGGAATCAGTCGCTAGGGCCGACGGGTATTTGTCCTTCCCCCGCTGAGTTCACTCCGGCCTTGGCTAATTATTTATGGCTACATTATTCCTGAGAAATGAAAAGGTCATTAGCCACTACCGAAATACTTTGCAGGTGTTCGATGTATGGATGATGATTGTAATCAATAATCACTTTAATGATGACGTTAAAATTTAGTTTATTTTGGGCACATTATTTTGTTTGATGGTATCTGACTGTATGGGCTTCGTTTTCTATCACATTATCGCCAAACTTCAAAAGAATCCTAGATCCATCGTATTTACAACCGTTGTAAACATTTCTAAATAAAGACCTATTCTTCATCTACAACTGTTGTAAATATGTCTAAATAACTATTCTCTTCATCTACAACATGTCTAAAAAACTAATGAGTTATTCTTTTTATCTAAAACCGTCGTAAATGTTTCATAATAGCTAATGCAATGTTCAACCTATCTACAGTAGTTATAAAGATGTCTAAGTTCAACCTATCTACTGTAGTTATAAAGATGTCTAAGTTCAACCTATTTACAATAGTTATATAGATGTCTAAGTTCAACCTATGTAGAGTAGTTATATAGATGCCTACGTTCAATTTATCTACAGTAGTTATAAAGATGTCTAAGTTCAACCTATCTACAGTAGTTATAAAGATGTCTAAGTTTAACCTATCTATTCTAGTTATAAAGATGTCTAAGTTCAACAAATCTACAGTAGTTATAAAGAATGCAATGTTCAACCTATCTACAGTAGTTATAAAGATGTCTAAGTTTAAACTATCTACAGTAGTTATAAAGATGTCTATGTTCAACCTATCTACAGTAGTTATAAAGAATGCATTGTTCAACCTATCTACAGTAGTTATAAAGATGTCTAAGTTTAACCTATCTACAGTAGTTATAAATGTGACTAAGTTCAACCTATCTATAGTAGTTGTAAAGATGCCTAAGTTTAACCTATCTACAGTAGTTATAAAGATGTCTAAGTTCAATATATCTACAGCAGTTATAAAAATGTCGAAGTTCAACCTATCTTGAGTAGTTTTAAAGATGTCTACGTTCACCCTATCTACAGTAGTTATAATGATGATGTCTAAGTTCAACCTATCTACAGTCGTCATTAGGATGTCTAAGTTCAACCTATCTATTATAGTTATAAAGATTCCTAAGTTCAACCTATGTACATTAGTTAAATAGAATTCAATGTTCAACCTATCTCCAGTAGTTATAAAGATGTCTAAGTTTAACATATCTACAGTAGTTATAAAGATGTTTCAGTTCAACCTATCTACAGTAGTTATACAGGTGTCTAAGTTTAGCCTATCTACAGCAGTTATATCGGTGTCTAAGTTCAACCTATCTACAGTAGTTATAGAGATGTAAGTTTAATCTATCTACAGTAGTTATAAAGATGTCTAAGTTCAATCCATCTAGAGAAGTTATAAAGATATCGAAGTTCAACCTAACTACTGTAGTTATAAAGATGTTTGCGTTCAACCTATCTACAGTCGTTAAAAGAAGTCTAAGTTTAACCTATCTAGAGGAGTTATAACGATGTCTAAGTTCAACCTATCTACAGTAGTTATAAAGAATGCAATGTTCAAACTAACTACAGTAGTTATAAATATGTCTATGTTCATCCTATCTACAGTAGTCGTAAAGATGTCGAAGTTCAACCTATCTACAGTAGTTATAAAGAATGCAAAGTTCAACCTATTTACAGTACTTTTAATGATGTCTAAGATCAACTAATCTACAGTAGTTTTAAAGATATCTAAGTTCAAGCTATCTACAGTAATTATAAATATGTCTACGTTCAACCGATCTACAGTAGTTATACAGATGTCTAAGTTTAACCTATCTAATGTTTTTATAAAGATGTACATGTTGATCCGATCTACAGTAGTTATAAATAATGCAAAGTACAACCTATATACAGTAGTTATAAAGATGTCTACGTTCAACCTATCTACAGTCGTTATAAAGATGTCTAAGTTCAACCTAACAACAGTCGTTATAAAGATGTCTAGGTTCATCCTATCTACAGTAGTTATAAAGATGTCTAAGTTCAACCTATCTATTATAGCTATAAAGATGTCTAAGTTCAACCTATCTACAGTAGTTATAAAGATGTCTAACTTTAACCTATCTACAATAGTTACAACGATGTCTAAGAGTAACCTATCTACAGTAGTTGCAAAGATGTCTAAATTCACCCTATTTCCAGTAGTTATAATGATGTCTAAGTTCAACCTATCTACAGTAATTTTAAAGATTCTAAGTTTAACCTATTTACAGTAGTTATAAAAAAATGCAATGTTCAACCTTTCTACGGTGGTTATAAAGATGTCTAAGTTCAACCTATCTACAGTAGTTATAGAGATGTCTAAGTTTAACCTATCTAGTTATTTATAAAGATGTAACCTATCTACAGTAGTTGCAATGTTGTCTAAGTTCAACCTATCTACAGTAGTTATAAAGATGTCTATGTTCAACCTATCTACAGTTATTTATAAAGAATATCTAAGTTCAACCTATCTACAGTAGTTATAGAGATGTCTATGTTTAACCTATCTACAGTTATTTATAAGATGTCTAAGTTCAACCTATCTACAGTAGTTATAAAGAATGTTTAAGTTCAACCTATGTACAGTAGTTTTCAAGATATCTAATGAACTGGCTTTTTTTAATCTCATGATGTTACCTACATTATATGTGAAATTTTTACTTCTTTTCCTTAGAATGTTATGGTATGAAACTAAAAACTCAACATAATTATCTTCCAAGATTTGTACAATGTTAGTTCAACGATCAGTCTTGGAACAAAATCCCATCAACTAATGGACAATAGATTTCTTCTAGACGTGAATTTTGCTTAATTGTTACTATTTTTACACGCTTTAATAATCGCTATTTTTTGAACTAGAAAATTTCATTATCTCTCCATTAGGAATGCAAATAGATCGGAAATAAAGTCCATGTTGATTATTAGGCCTAAATGGTGCCCATAATAATATAACTAACGAATGATTATCACAAAGAAAAACAATAACCAGTCCGAATTAAACTAATCACAATACTTTTCAGTACTTTAAACAACGGTTGCAAATACCTAAATATATATCTTTAACATCGATACTAGACGCCCTGCAAAAAAAAAATTAGGGCAGGTCATGAATCCTAATGATACACGTTTGCATTATGCTTGTGATTTCACACTGATTGGTGTATTAATGAGGAACATTAAAATTGTTTAATTTTTCAGTATTTAGAAATGAAGATCATATCTGTAATTTACAAAATAGCTTTACAATGGCTTTAATATTTTGTTTCTGTTAATTTGTTTACATGTCTAGTTACCCAAAATCTTCTGGTATGGCATTTTTTTAAAAAAGAAAAAGAAAAAGTTTTATGGCGTTTATTTATGCTCTTGTGTTTTTTTGTAAATTATATAGCATACATTTAAATTTTATGGATTATTTAAATATTACGGAGAATAATTAAATGTTACGGAGATTATTTAAATTTTATGAAGATTATTTAAGTTGTGTGGAGATTATTGTTAATCTCAATGGATTTTAACTGTCTTTTCCCATGCATACAGAAATCCTATGCATACAGTAATTCCTATGCATACAGTAATTTCTATGCATACAGTAATTCCTATGCATACAGTAATTCCTATACATACCGTAATCATTAAGCATACCCTAATTCTTTCTTAACATGTTGTTACAGAAGACCAGTTTATGTTAACAATTTTGCACTTAGAAGAAGAGTTATTTCTTTTGTTGTCATCCGTGGAGAAAAGCTAGCAATCCATCAGTCTAGATGGCGCTGTTTGACTCTTTACATGGAGTACAAACACAAGTTATAACAAAAAAAGCAGGTTCAATTTAAGTGGAAGGCATATAATCCACAATCCTATCTATGGTCTATCGAAATTGAAAAACATAAATCATCAATGAAATATTTAATATAGAAGGCTTCAAATATCAATGAAAGTTTTAATCTAGAATACTCGCTTTAAATATCAAAGAAAGTTTTAATCTAGAATGTTCGCTTTAAATATCAATGAAAGTTTTAATCTAGAATGCTCGCTTTAAATACCAAAGAAGATTTTTATCTAGAAGGCTCGCTTTAAGTGTCAATGAAAGTTTTAACCTAGAGGGCTCGCTTTAAATATCAATGAAGGTTTTGATCTAGAAGGCTTGCTTTAAATATCAATGACGATTTTACCTAGTAGGCTCGATTTAAATATCAAGGAAGGTTTTAATCCAGATGGCTCGCTTTAAATATCAATGAAAGTTTTAATCTAGAAGGCTCGCTTCAAATATCAATGAAAGATTTAATCTAGAATGCTCGCTTTAAATATCAATTAAAGTTTTAATCTAGAAGGTTCGCTTTAAGTGTCAATGAAACTTTAAATCTAGACCGTTCTCTTTAAATATCAATGAAGGTTTTAATATAGGTCAATGAAACTTTAAATCTAGATCGCTCTCTTTAAATATCAATGAAGGTTTTAATATAGGTCAATGAAACTTTAAATCTAGATTGCTCTCTTTAAATATCAATGAAGGTTTTAATATAGAAGGCTCACTTCAAATATCAAAGAAAGTTTTAATTTAGAAAGCTCATTTTAAATAATAATACAAGTTTTAATCTAGAAGGCTCGCTTTAAATATCAATGAAGATTTTATCTAGAAAGCTCGCTTTAAATTATTAATGAAGGTTTTATCTATAAGGCTTGCTTTAAATATCAATGAAGGTTTTTATCTAGAAGGCTCGCTTTAAATATCAATGAAGATTTTATCTAGAAGGCTCACTTTAAATATCAATAAAAGTTTTAATCTAGATGGCTCACTTTAAATATCAATGAAAGTTTTAATTTAGAAAGCTCGCTGTAAATATCAATGAAGATTTTATCTAGAAGACTCGCTTTAAATATCAATGAAAGTTTTAATCGAGAAGGCTCGCTTTAAGTATCAAATTTATGTTTCAGTCTAGATGGCTCACTTTATATATCAATGAAAGTTTTAGTCTAGAAGGCTCACTTTAAAATATCAATGAATGTTTTAGTTTAGACGGCTTGCTTTAAATATCAATGAAAGTTTAAATCTAGAAGGCTCGCTTTAGATACCAATCATTGGTTTAAATCTGGAAGGCTCGCTTTATATATCAATGGTTTTAAACTAGAAGGCTCACTTTAAATATCAATGAAAGTTTAAATCTAGAAGGCTCACTTTAGATATCAATGAAGGTTTTAATCTAGAAGGCTCGCTTTAAATGTCAATGAAGATTTTATCTAGAATGCTCGCTTTTAATATCAATGAAGATTTTAGCTAGAAGGCTTGTTTTAAATATCAATGAAAGTTTCAATCTAGAATGCGCGCTTTATATATCAATGAAGTTTTAATCTAGAACGCGCGCTTTAAATATCAACGAAAGTTTTAATCTAGAACGCGCGCTTTAAATATCAACGAAAGTTTTAATCTAGAACGCGCGCTTAAAATATCAATGAAGATTTTATCTAGTAGGCTCGCTTTAAATATCAATGAAGGTTTTAATCCAGATGACTCGCTTTAAATATCAATGAAACATTTAATCTAGTAGGCTCGCTTTAAATATCAATGAAGGTTTTAATCCAGATGACTCGCTTTAAATATCAATGAAACATTTAATCTAGAAGGCTCGCTTTAAATATCAATAAAAGTTTTAATCTAGAAGATTCGCTTTAAATATCAATGAAACTTTTAATTACTCCGATAGAACTACATCATTGGACACCGGAAGAAGTTGTAAACACATCGTATCTAAAGATAATCTAAACAACATTTATTCCACTCATATTCCCCTGCCTATTGAATTTGGTCATTAGGAACATTTGCTGATTCTAAGAACAATGGAAATCTACAAATTTCTGCTTCTGCGAAATGTGATACTTCCAGTTTATCTCATGACAACAACCTACTTCCAGCTCATGACAGCAACCTACTTGCAGTTTGTCATATGACAGTAACCTACCTTCATTTTATCACATGACAGTAAATAGTATGACATTTCTAATTTACAACCGTATATAGTAAGCTATTAAGAAACTCTTGCATATTTGTTTGTTTCCAATGTCATACACCCATATTTAAAAGCTTTCTCTATTCAAGAATCAATGATTAGAATGTGTTGTCAATAAAGTATTTGAATATGATCCATGGTTAAGCTTTAATACGGGCTTTTTCAATTCAATAAAATTCTATAATTAGAACGAGCTATTCATTTTGAATCATGATTAAAATATAAAATGTATTATCTTTATTCAATAGGAACCCATAATTAAAATGTATAATGGGCCATCTCTTTTTTTAAAAAAATATGTAATTAACCTGTGAAATGCGCTATTGTTATTCAATATGAATTTGTCGAATTATCAAATCTTTATATATTAGACATATGATTTCAGTTTCCACCTGTTTTATTCATCTAATCAAGTCAAGAAGTTACATGCATTTAGTTCTGATTTACCTAGGCAAACCTTATTGTTAATTATCGTTCATTATTGTTGATTAGTATTAATTATTGCTGATTAGTATTAATTATTGTTGATTAGTATTAATTATTGTTGATTAGTATTAATTATTGTTGGTTAGTATTAATTATTGTTGATTAGTATTAATTATTGCTGATTAGTATTAATTATTGTTGATTAGTATTAATTATTGTTGATTAGTATTAATTATTGCTGATTAGTATTAATTATTGTTGATTAGTATTAATTATTGCTGATTAGTATTAATTATTGTTGATTAGTATTAATTATTGCTGATTCGTATTAATTATTGTTGATTAGTATTAATTATTGCTGATTAGTATTAATTATTGTTGATTAGTATTAATTATTGCTGATTCGTATTAATTATTGTTGATTAGTATTAATTATTGTTGATTAGTATTAATTATTGTTGATTAGTATTAATTATTGTTGATTAGTATTAATTATTGCTGATTAGTATTAATTTTTGTTGATTAGTATTAATTATTGCTGATTCGTCCTGCTCTTGATGTATTGATAATGATTATCATTTCCTTTTGGAGAATAGATTGAACGAGAGATGACCCCTTTGAGTGTAATTTGTATAATAATATGAGAAATATGCATTTTGATTTTAATTGAATATTAACACTGAGAGATTCGATTCTGAATAATAATGTGAGAGATCGGCCGTATAAGAGTAGACTGAATTAATTGAGAGATCAGTCTTTTAGGTGTAGATTGAATAATAGCATGAGAGATCAGTCTTTTGTGTGTAGAAATGAATAATAACATGAGAGATCAGTCTTTTGGGTGTAGATTGTATAATAGCATGAGAGATCAGTCATTCTAGCATGCTCTGAATAAAAAAGTGACGGCTCAGCATTTGAGTGTATATTCAATAATAGTACAAGAATTCGGACTTAAAAGTGTAAAAAGAATAATAACATCAAAGACCAGCCTTCCTTAGTGTACATTTATTAATAACTTTTGGGATTCTAAACTTCTTGTTGTTGTTGTTGGGCTTAACGCCATTTTTCAGCACACGATAGGCTATTCATGGCGGCCAGTATTAATGGTGGAGGAAGAAACCGGGAAAACACCGGAAAGAACCACCAACCCACCCACGAGAAGCTACTGGCAAGCTTTCTCACATATCCACATTAGCCGAGTCCTATACTCGAACCTACGCAGACAGAGGTGAGATGGCAGTGATCCGTAACGGACAGCGCTTTAGACCACTAAGCCACTCGGGGCCCCGTGGATTCTAAACTGACTAATAACATCAGAGATCAACCTATATAATTAGAGTTTAGGCGGAGTAATAAAATGAGATCGTCAGTTTCGACTAAAGGAGAGATTAATCGTTTAAGGTATAGATTGAATAAAATGAGAGATAACCGTTCTGATTGTAGATCGACTATTCTAAGTGTAGAATAAATAATAATGAGATCAACCATATTGATAGTAGATCAACCATTCTGAGTGTCGATTGAAAAATGGCATAAGAGATCAACCTTTAGAATTGTAGATTGAGTAACAACATAATGGTTAAGTTTTTGAGGAAAATAGACTGATAAAAGCACGGGAGATCAATCTCTTTTGAAGGTTGATTAAATATGAGCGCGAAAAATTAGCCAATCAGAATGTAGCTTAAATAATAACAACAAAAATTTACCTTGTCGAATGCTCTCGTTTCTTAATATAATATAATACCACATACCTGTCTGGAAGGGATTCATATGAATAAATATTATCAGTACAAAAGACTTCCTGACTTTGAAATTATTATCATATAAGACTCTAGTTCACAATATATAATTTATAAGCGTAATTTATTAGTAATTTTTTAATTTGCAATTATATTATAATTATAAAAGTGTAATTATAATTTTTTAATTGTACATACCTATTAAGGTAATTACTTTTTTATTATACTTATCGGCGTAGTCTTTACCTAAAAATAATATTCGAGTTATTGAAGAAATTTTTAACATATATTTCAAACCTTTTCTCTTTCATATCATCTTAATCAGATCTCTCCAGTAAGAAAAATATATTTTGTGAAGATAAATAATTCGTAAGAAGGTTTAAATTACACTTAAATACTACAGTTTAAATTACGCTTAAATCCTACAATTTGAATTACACTTAAATACTTCAGTTTAAATCACACTTAAATACTAGTTTAAATTACGCTTAAATATTAGTTTAAATTACACTTAAATACTAGTTTGAATTACACTTAAAAAGTTCAGTAAATAATTACTTACATTCATAACCATATCTCCATTCTAAATTTGAATTACATACAACTAAGTCACGTCTCCATCCTCAGCCTCAATTACACCAACAAAGAACTAAGTCACATCTCCGTTCTCAACTTGAATTACATCCAACAAAGAACTAAGTCACATCTCCGTTCTCAACTTGAATTACATCCAACAAAGAATTAAGTCACATCTCCGTTCGAAATATATATTTTATCCGACAATGACTAAAACCTCCCATCAAATTTAGCATGATAATTCCTCATACGAATACAAAACTAAAGTTTGTTCCACAAAATATTGCAATTTAATTTTTAACACTATCGAAGAATTTTGAAACATTATACGTCCTTCTAGGAATCGAAACAACAGTTTGCTTATGAAAATTAAATATGTTAATGCACGCATCAAATATAACAAAATGCTTCGTTAGTGTATGAATCCAATATACCAAAATGCTTTGTTAATGTATGCATCCTACAAACCAGGACGTACAGAGCAGTAAAAGGACGAGTATAGTTCAGAATGTTTATTTCCTGAAATATTGTCAGCAAAATTATATGTTTCCATTTAATGGCATGAACCCTATCTGGTCACACAGCTACAAGTTTACACCGGAAAAAGGATTCAAAAGTTCATGTCCACAAAAAATTAAAACCTACAAAACTAATTTAATGGATTTAGCTGCATGTGCCGTCCCTGATATAATGTTTAATCCATTTTAATGGTGTGGTAGGTCCTTAGTAATCAATCGTGTGGCCGGGTATGTTGTTACTCTTCTATCTTGATACCTTTGAAACATTGTTTACTAAAACGTTTTCTAAATATAATCATTGAAATTTTCTAAACATTTTCTTTCATAAACTGGTCCAACTGACGCATTACACACTTGGCCCACCCGTTTCTATAGATGAGCATGTCCAAAGAGAGCATCCATTGTTGCCTTAGGTCCATTATAATGAACCTGTCTATTGCTATAGACAATGGCCTCTATGACTAATAACAAAGCTTCAACCGGGATTGTATTCAAGGCCTAATTAACATAATATGGAAAGCCGTTTTTCTTTCTCAACTGTTCCTAAGAAACTTGCTGGCAGATCGAGAGCTAATGTTTGGTAAGTTTTGATCCTTTGCCATGACAGGACAGTTATTAAAAGTCACTGACCAAGTAGAGTTAAATGGAACACTAAGCTTTGAGGTAAGGTCAAGACGTCATTGGTAGCCATCTTGTCCAGAATCTTGAAATGCACGCATTTGTATCATATTGACGTCGGTAATCATTAATAATTTCATTATAAATTCTAGCTCAAAAGCATTTAAGGAATGATTTTATGTAAAGTTAATGACTATTTCCAAGTGAAGGATTTTTTTTTCTTTAATATAAAGGGAAAACAAAGGGTTAAGAAACAGGATGCGATAGAAATGGCACACTGTGCTTTAAAATGCTACTCAAAATATTTACAATATTTATGAACGAAATTCAACAGCCACTACCGTTCCATACCTGTAAGTAATATGGCAACATCTCCCATGGGAAAAAAAAACTACGATGAAAACCGCATGCTTACTAGTTATGAAATTTCGAATTAACGGAAACATGAAGTGAAATGGAAATAGAAAATGTAAGTACTTACGATCCTTTGCCATGCCAACCGAAATGCACTTTCTATATCGGCACTCTTGGCATTGGTTTCTAGTGGCTTTGTCAATATCACAGTTTTGATTCCACTTGCAGTGGTACTGTAATCCCTTTTGTATTGTTCTTCGAAAGAAACCCTGAAGAGAGACCATGATTCCTTTATATTTTTTTGTGTCAAGCTTAGAAATTATAAATAATTGCACAGCTTATTATTAGCTTGCGTCCCTCTTTTAGAGTAGATTATGAACACTAGCCACTCTTTATTTCTATCATTGTTCTCATTTCTAAATCAGCGCGCATTTGGCTGATAAAAATTAGGCTACAAGTTCAGGTACAATTACTAATTATTTTGTAAGGAGTCTATGACAACTTATTGGTATTTGGCTTATATATATATATATATATATATATATATATATATATATATATATATATATATATATATATATATATATATATATATATATATATATATATATAAACACACACACACGCACACAAGATGGATAAAATGTAAAAACGCATTTTTAACTTTTTCCTTGCAAGACCTCTTCCTATATTCATTGTAAGTTTATTTTGGTTTTTGAAGGTTTACATATTTCAAGAAAGTGTTTTCTTCTCCCACATTGGATTTCCCGTTGTAGTGTGTAAATAAAGAAATAAAATTTATCTCAATAACAGGAAAACTCATACACCTGCTTTGGGAAAATATTGGGAAGAAAAACTCCTTCTGCACCACACACGTATCTTCCACTGCACCACACACTTCTCTTCCACTGCACCACACACGTATGTTCCAATTTTTGTTTTTGTTGTTGGCCTTTCTATATTTTATGTTTCTTTTTGGTTTTTGTTAGTTTTGTTGTTTTGGGGTTTTTTTCGTAATATTTTTGGATGGGGTGGGGTGGGGTTGCTATTTGTTGCTTTCTTAGTTTATTTCTTTTCTTTATTTGTATTATTTATTTTATTCAATATCAAAATACATCTAATCCACACAATAGTTGATTATGAATATATTACTATACCCAAAAATATCTATTCATCACTCTAAAGTCTAAGGAAAGGTGGAATAAAACGATCCATGGTTTCATTTTCATGGTAAGAATGACGTCATCTGCTCACCTTGCACCCTTCACACGTTATGCAGCGGTAGTGAAATCCAGTAGCCGTGTCTCCGCATACTACACATGGTTGCGGACCGTTTGATGGGTCCATATAACTGGGTATGTAGGGCACACCTAAAGAAAATGAATATTTAATTATATAAAACAAAGAACTAGACAATTAAAATTGTACAATGCAAAATATAAGACCCACTATCCGACTGATAACAGCTCTACAGAGAACCCAGTCATCTGACTGACACATTGACATATACAATCCACACATTATTAGTAGCAAGCCAATTATCAAAAAGGGAAAAGATTGGGAACTACAAATATTTTCTAAATTACAAATAGTACTTCATTATGTCTTATAATTTGGACCAATATCCACCCATCCATAGCGCTCCATGACCATTGTTAGCGACAAAAAGTTCTTTTGACTGGCCGAATATTAAGGAATATAAGGGTAATTCGTGTCTTAAATTAAAAATAATGTAATGCATGTTTAATACAAACGTGTTGTGTATAATTAGCACTTTAGCATAACTTGATAGTATCATTTCTACTAAGATATATGTTGGATTGGAATTAAAAATTGCATTGTTTTTACTTATCTTTTTACTTAAAAGATTTGACTACACGTTTGATTCCATTTTTTCATGTGTGTGTGTGTTTGTGTGTATGTGTGTATGACACACGCACGGAAACTGCTAGGAACCGGTTTGTAATAAACCGGATTTGCGAAAGTGATGCATGTTTGAATCCTGTCAAGACTAAACCTGTCAGCTTCAGCGGTGTCTCAGGGCAAGGATCACCGATTGCCTCGGCACGAAAAGGCTTTCTTGTGTTGATTTGCTTTATTAGATCAAATTTATATTAATTCAACAATTAGTCGATTTTAAATAATGATCTGTTGAGGTTAAATTCATCAGTCCCTAGCTGCCGCACGAAACTATTTTTCTAACCAAAGTTTAGAATACTGAATGGCGACTGATTAAGACACCATATTATAGCAAAATAAATGTAACCAGCGCCACCATACATGCATTAATATATCTGAACAAGAGAGTCTGTTTTCCCAAGTATTGGCCAACAATAATTATGCAACTATGTGTTATTATTGTATATGACCAGTCCGTTGGGGCAGCACAGACTATTCTAACATATGTTTATTATTTCATATGATCTTGTCTTCTTCCAGATGTCTAAGACTGTCTGTATAATGTCCAGACAATCTCCATCTAGTTGCCCCAGGGCATGTCAAGGTCAAATTCCACGCCAGGTCAAGGCCAGCAGTCAGTCATAAAACAGATTTTATATTACACGAACGGAGAGCTTGCATTTCTTGAGGGTTAGGGTTATGGTTTTATATATATATATATATATATATATATATATATATATATATATATATATATATATATATATATATATATATATATATATATATATATATATAACTTGTTCTCTCATATTTTTTTAGCACTTCTTGCTTCAAAAACGAAAAATTAAACATCATCTTGCTCGTAGAGAGAATACAAGACCCCGCCGAACTCCAAACACTGGAATGTAGATTCAAATTCTGTTTGCATAGGTGGAGTGGGGTCTTGAATTACATATGTTGGATATTTTTATGAATTGTGACATCCATCGCTTTTCACCCTCACCTGGTTATTTCCAATAGCCGCAATGATTATGCTTACATATAATTACAAAGATATAGTAAATATGCTTTACATAGTCAAATTATCCTGACACCAAACCGACCAGTCCTAACACTAACCTCTTAATATTGAGCGCCAAGCGATGCAGCTGCAAATAAAATCGTTAAAGCTACGTTAAAAATCCAAATCACACACACACACACACACACACACACACAACTTTTAGTTCCTACTTTTCAAGACTAAAATATTTCTCAAGGTCTCTATAAACAGTTAACAAGCTTGTCAAATCGCTAATGCCATAGACACTCCTGACAGGTTTCGTTCTGTGTTGTGTCATTTGTACCAATTTAAAACTATAAGGTATATAAATGGACTGAGATACCAAACAAAGTTTAACAGGAGCGGTTTACAACCAATAATTTGAAATGTGTATTGTCTTATCCATTTTGTCTTAAGTAATACATTCTGAATTAAACTGATTGTAAAAGAATTTTTGCAAAATAATTAAAAACAACCCCCAGATAACTAAAGTTCAATGATCGCAAGCAATCAGTGAGGTCACTGGTCGGTCAGCTGTACTTGAATGGGTGAACGTCCTCTGACTGTCAATGCTTTACTTTACAGACCGCTATCCCATAATTCAACACGAGAATGATTATTTAGTATGTGGTAAGAAGCGTTATTTACTGATCGCTATCCCACATTGCAACTAGAGAATGATTATTCAGCATGAGGCAAAAAAAAACTGTTTTCGAAATGGAGGATTTTCTTACATGGATTTCAGAAGGTATTTCTTAAAACAATTTCTATGCAAACTGTCCGTTAAATATTGTTTGGAACTCACTGTACTCTTTAAAGTTAACCTTAAATTTAAGCTTAACACAGAACAGCTTGACAGTATATTACACCAGCATGACGTCACTTATTACTTTGACTCATTATTGTCATTTCTTGTAAAGTATAAATTACTGCTTTTAAGGTAACAACTATATACAGTTAAATAAGAAAACAATATTTACATAACGTCTTTAATGTGATGGTCTAACTTTACTTTTTGGCACTGAAACGTAAATATAGTTATGTGAAATGTAACAGATGTCGAGCCTTGCATACGAAAAGAAACTAAAATGAGAGAGGGGAGGTAATTAGTATTTGTTTCATTTCTTTAGTCGAAAAATGAAATCTAGTTTCATATAAATATTATATTGGACAAGAACTTAGAACTTAAGATATTCATATAATAATTGCATTTGTTTTAAAAATTACAAACCGAAATTTTCTTATCTAGGAGATTACACATACAAAAATCAAACGCTATATCATTGAAACATTTCTTTATTTTGCAAATAGATGCCGATGTTTGTAATATTTTATCTTTATCTTAAGTTACAAAGCAGGAAAGCAAATAATTCTGAAATGTTTATATTGATAGCGGTATTGCTAAGCGATCAAACATAAATGTATTATTAACATCAAATTCAACCAAATTTTCCAAAACTTGTGTAAACAAAACTAAATCTACGTTGAAATAATAACAAATTGCGTTATACTGTTTTAGTGCATGTTGCATATTTTACTGTGAACTAATATTTTTTCAATTAAAAATGAATTGATTTATATTTTTAATGCATAAATTAGTTAGATCATGGCATTCATATATGTATATTAATTTAATTTACTTTTAGCATCTTATGTAAGTTTCAAATCAATAAAGTGTAATGTTATCGAATTTACTGTTTTCTGAAAAAAGCAGCCATGATCTTTGATGTGATGTGATTATAATTTTTAACGTAGCTTTAACAATTTTTTTAGTCATATAGTTACGATGTCTGCAGTGTGGAAGTTTATAGTGATGTCTAGCACTGGGGCATCATGCCGCAGACATGTAGCATGATGTCCAACCTAGTCACATTATCCTGACAGCAGTCCTAACACTAACCTTTCAATGCTGAGCGTCAAGCGAGGCAGCTGTTAGTACCATTTTTGTAAATCTTTGGTATGACTCTACCGGGGATCTAATCCATGACCTCCCGCATCCGAGGCGGACGCTCTAGCCACTTGGCCACCGGAGCGGTTCCCTAATCTTTAACGGAATATTAGTCAACATCATTTTTTATAAAATGATCCTTGCTTTTGAACCCTTTTGTCCAGTCGATTACCACCTTAACACCTCACTGTATATAGCCATAACTAGTTGTAGTGAAAATGCTGATACATGAAAATGTATTTTATGATGTGTTCATTGTTTACGTCAAATTTCCTTATTCATTCTTCAAAAAATAAATATATTTATACTTGTAAAATCATATAATTTATGTGCATCCTATTTCTTTGCACATTTAAGGCAGTACGTACTTTACTTTTACAACGTACCGTTACTAAGTAGTTTTCATCAAAGGGTCCCCCAGTGGCCTAGTGGTTCAAAGGGCTGTCCGTTACGGATCACTGCCATCTCACCTCTGTCTGCGTGGGTTCGAGTCTAGGATTCGGCGAATGTGGATATGTGAGAAAGCTTGCCAGTAGCTTCCCGTGAGTCGGTGGTTCTTTCCGGTGATTTCCCGGTTTCTTCCTCCACCATTAATACTGGCCGCCATGAATAGCCTATCGTGTGCTGAAAAATGGCGTAAAGCCCAACAACAAGAAGTTTCCATCAGGAAGGAATGAACAGTAAATTCCCAAAAAATCCGGTCACAAATCCTTAACAGGAAGATTACATTTTCATAACAAAATAATTGGAAAAGATTATTATTATTATTATTATTATTATTATTATTATTATTATTATTATTATTATTATTATTATTATTATTATCGAATTCATAACACATTAAGTTTTACTAAAAAACATTTCATTATATTTAAAATTTACAAGCAGATGTTCAACACGTGATAGCCAATTGGAACGTTGTCAAAAATATTCAGACCAAATCCTACTTTTCACAAATTATTTCGATTAAAATATATGTTTTGACAGTTATTTACTAGCGAATGTTAAAGTGAAAGGTACGTGTAACCCTTTGTATGTCTGTCAATCAGCACAATGACTTCTACATGGTGTCAGTCAGCACAATGACTTCTACAGGGCGTCAGTCAGTCAACAGCACAATGACTTCTACCGAGCATCAGTCAGTTGTTGTTGTTGGGCTTAACGCCATTTTTAGCACACGATAGGCTATTCATGGCGGCCAGTATTAATGGTGGAGGAAGAAACCTGGAAATCACCGGAAAGAACCACCGACCCACGAGAAGCTACTGGCAGGCTTTCTCACATATCCACATTCGCCGAATCCTAGACTCGAACCCACGCAGACCGAGGTGAGATGGTAATGATCCGTAACGGACAGCGCTTTAGACCGCTGGGCCACTCGGGGCCGCGTCAGTCAGTCAGCAGCACAATGACTTCTACAGGGCGTCAGTCAGTCAGCAGCACAATGACTTCTACAGGGTCTCGGTCAGTTATTGTGTATGCCTAATCGTCCTATTAATTCTTCTCTAATTGCAACAATCAACATACACGTACTAAACTTATCTTCTCGACGGCAGTGACCATACCATTTAAACCGGGGGGGGGGGGCTGGGATTTTCATTTATCTCAAAATTAACTTTTCGAGGTGTACCGTTGTATGTTCCGTGGTGCAAAACAAACTACGAACTTACTACCTAGAGAAATGCAGAAAAAAAATCAGAGCACAACTAGATATTAAGACAAAAAAGTCAAGCATTTTAGAGAGCGTATAATGATGGTTTAATATATATATATATATATATATATATATATATATATATATATATATATATATATATATATATATATATATATATATATATATATATATATATACAAAATAATTTGATGGTATGAATAAAGTTTTAATAAATTGTAGGCCAATGACACTTTTGATCCTTCGTACTAACATGACAATTTCTTTCTACTTTGTACACAAGTCCTACATTTATATTACAATATAGAAATATAAACATTCTTTAAAACTAAAACTACCTCTAAATTTTCATGACTTTATGAGTCACATTTTTCTTATGGATGACCCTAGTGGGTTAGAGCGGTACCCTCGGATGTTAGAGAAAGCAGGTTCGAGCCATGACTGAGTCAAACAATATCATGTAAAAAAAATGGCACTAGCATTAAGAGGTTAGCCGTGAAGACTGGTCGACCTGGTGTCGGGATGAAGCCCGGTGCTAGACATCGCTCACTAAAAACTGAGACACAACAGAGACACTTAAACAAAAAAACAAAATTGCGTAGGCGACTTTAATCCATTCAAGCAATTAAGATATTGTAGCGATACGACTGAAAAACCATTCAAAGCTACGATAAAAATCCACACACACACACACACACACACACACACACACACACACACACACACACACACACATTTAAATTAGGGCGCAAAACCAGTGTTCTAGGAAAACTTTTTTCAAATCAGTTTAAAACGGCGTATTGTTAGGAAAGATAAACATAGAATACTCTCGTTTACAATGAAAGATTCTCAGGAATTTTCTTTTTGTAAGCCTACATATCCCCTCAGTAAGATATTCATAATGGCGAGAAAATAACGTTTTCCTGACCTAGAAAACCAAATAAAGCCGATTTTAGTTTTCCTTAGTAACAGCTACATAACCCTAAAATTGCTTTTTACCTTCACCATAAAACAACGACTACATTAACAAGTGTAATAAATATTCATTAAAATAAGCTATAAGTCACGAATATTCATTAAAATTGGCTTTAAAAAACTGCCATGAATATTGATGTTATCTTTAATAAACAGATACGCCTAGATGGCGCTTTAGAATAATGTGGCAATGTTATATTATATTGCAAACTGTTACAGTCCATCCTTGGCCGAGGATAAGGGAGTTGGAGATGCACGGTCTTAAGCTTGGAAACGTTCCTAGAGCTGCTTCAGATCTCAAGGATACGTATCCATCCGCATATCGATCGGTGAAGGGGTCAAGTTCTTTCCGTAAGTAAACGTCGAGTGGATTTGAGTATACATGCACGATAGTACACACGTTCGACTAGTATTAACCCACCATTAAATTAGGCTTCTAGTGTCTGTTCGTTGCCATGGTGACTTAATCTGAGGGTTCGAACGAGATCAACAGTACCAATTAACCGTAGTTTATTGGACCACTATATGGAGGGGAGACAGCGTTTTCGTTGTTATGTTGTGACAGTGATAAATAATCTGCATAAGCATATTTCAATGCAAAAGTAACAAGTAATTACTGTTGCACATTTATTCAAGACAGCTTGACAACTGACCACTGCTGGTTATGCAATGTATTAGAGGCTGGTTCTAAATTCCACACTTTCTAATTTCACCTATGTGATTTCACTGTAGAATAATAATACGCGGATGGGTTATTGTTTTATAATATCATGGGATTAATTGTATAGGATTCAACGGCAGTTGCTAGTTCATTGTATAGCCTTCATAACACACACACAAACACACACACACACACACACACACACACACCTCATCTCCATTATGTCAGATTTTACTTGTAACATTACCTTAAGAATCTCTATAGGTTATGAAATAATTATAATATTTTTACAGGGCATGAAATGTTTTTACAGGGCATGAAATGTGTGAATGAAATGTTCAGTTCAAAATCATATAAAACTTGTTCAAAAGTGAATTTCTAAATTCGGATGGGGAGTGCGCCAAAATGAACCAAAGCGGGCCCTGCGTTTGCTAAGGTCGTTTCTATACCGTTTATCCCAATATTAGAAAACATCGCTGCGTTTGCTAAGGTCGTTTCTATACCGTTTATCCCAATATTAGAGAACATCGCACACAATGAACTGCTGTCTATGTATGACATAATATCTCTTGACCATTATTGACAAGAATTCTAATTTTCAAAAATAGTCATTTAACTTATCAAAGTTGTTACTTACATGTTAATTTGGTAAATGACTTAAGACAGAAAACCTAAAAAAAAATAGTTCAGAACAGGTTGGAGCAGAAACCAGTATAGAATGGAGCGGAGTCCGGTGGGTGGGGGTGGAGGGCTTTCCCACCAGATTTTTTAGGCTGGATAGTCACACCTTTTTATGAAAAGTATGTAATATTCACGACATAATGTCATTCGTATAGGCCCTTTTATGAAAATTATTCACTTTAAATACTTCTTTAAAAAATCATTCTTAGAGGCTTTTAGGTATATACACGCAATTTGCATGTGTGTGTGCGCGCACCTACACATACATGTATTTGTCAATGATACCATTTCAGACGCATCTTTAAATCTTAATATAACATCAATACTGTCATGCTCTATGGCATACACCGTCTTCCCCAGCCCGTTTCCTCACCTATATTGTTTACTATATAGTAAACAACACCAATTAACTTGCACAACTACACTTCACTAGCCGACGACATACTAAACGCTGAACTTCACATGAACCCTTTTGTTAGTTGTGATCCCAAAATTGGAACAGCCTTCTTGGTTTACAACACAAATATTAGCTGGTTAATGAGCATTCGGAAAGAATGGACCTCATGGTCTTTCAATACTTCAACCAATACCTCTCTTCATTCAAAACTTCAGCCTAACTGCAATCAAAAACCCATGGCTCAAAGGAAATGTAATAAATTTAACGTCGGTCATGGAGAAAAGATAATGAAATCCGACAAGTAGTCAAAACCCAACTAAAATGGTAAAATGCGTCATGGCTTAAAGTAAATCCTGCTTCAATTACAAAAGCACACTCAGGGCACTACGTAAAAGTCAAATGGACCGCTATCTTGTGGAAAAGAATGAGCAGTAACAGATGTTAATACGAGATTATTCCTAAGGTAATGGTTTGTTGTAGTTGTAGGGTTTAACGACATTTTTCAGCACAAGATAGGCTATACATTGAGGCCAGTATAAATATCGGAAGAATAACCCGGGAAAACTCCGAGAAATAAAATTACCCACCAACGAGAAGCTAAAGGCAAGCTTCCTCACAAACACGAACGTACGCACACGGGTGAAATGAGTGATACGTTACGGTGAGCGCTTTAAAACACTTGTCCACTCCCCCCCCCCAGGTAATGGATTAAGATTCAGGTTGGGAAAGTAGCAAAAACCAGGGAGTGTGGATTTACACAAACGTTTATACATGGTACGTGGTGAATGGGAGGGTGGATGGGAACGGTTTAGTGGGGTGGGGTATTTTAAAAGGTGAGGTTGGGATGGGTCAGCTGGATGTTTTTGACCCACACGTGCCTGACAAGTTTATAGTTAAGCATAGGCATTCTCTTTGACTCCATAACTAAATCCAGAGTTACGTAATGCCTATCAATAACTTATCCCCTTTAATCTCCCTAACTTTATATCTGCCTTTATTTGTCTTATGAAGAGACGTTCCACTACTAATGCCAGACATACGACTATTTAACACCAGAAATTGTTTCTTAAATATTAATTCCCTTGCAAACAGTTCTTTAAACTCTAAATCACCACTGTTGAGGTATGTCATCCCCACTGTTGAGGTACTTCATCCCCACTGTTAATGTACTTCATCCAGCTCATTCTCTACCCATTCCATCCACAAGTTCCAATTATCATCTGTTCATTAGGCTGGTTATGTAGACGTTTTTCAATTTTTTTTATATTATTTTGAATAGCTATTCATTTGGCTTTTGAGGACCCAAATGGGTTATTTTATTTTTGTTTTTTTTGTGTGGGGGGTTATAGTTTGTCTTTAACACTGTCTGAAACTCACATACGACCGAGTGAATTCATGGGAAAGCTTTCCTGTAGCTTACCAGGTGTCGATGGTTCTTCCCGGCATTTTCCTCCATAAAATATTCTGACTGCCATTTATGTAAAGCCAACTAAAAAGTGGTAAACCCAAACACCATAAATTTTCAATGCACAGGGACAATATTACTGAGACTATATTTTATACTGGCACTTGCTCAGGAAGGGTTTGGTCAATAAAGATCAGATTTTTCCGATGATTATAACCAAGAAATTCTAAAACCGGCAGACTGGTTTGATTTTCCCTGGCATGATAACCAACCTATTCATACCCTGACAAGACTGGTTTGATTTTCCCTCAAGGATACAAAACATTTTTGAAACATTGACAAACCGGGTTTTTGTCCTCTAGCGCATAACCGACATGTTTGTGCTACTGACAAATTGTTTTCTTTATTAATGGCTACGTCATTGTCAAATATAAAATGCTATAAATTTCAGGACGATCTGTCGGTATATACATGCTCAATAAATATATAAATTTAATCGTAAGATAATATAACTGTTAACACAAAGACACACACACACACACACACACACACACACAAGCGCTACAGCCAATTGACCTGAAAGAATGAAATATCGAATCAAAACAATCAGATGGAAATCCTTCATAAATTTCATCGTTTCTTTAAATAAAGAACTGAAAATATTTTCGAAAAATAATGATTTCAGATTTGAATTTTGCAAGTAATGTAGACCTAAGTGGTTAAAGTATCCGCCTGAGATTTTCTCTAGCGTCCTTATTAAAAATGGCCACTCGTAATATTCTCTAATTCCTTTTTTTCTCTAGGATCCTTATTTAAAAATGGCCACTCGTAATATTCTCTAAATCCTTATTTTCTCTAGCGTCCCTATTTTAAAATGACCACTCGTAATATTCTCTAATTCCTTATTTTCTCTAGCGTCCTTATTTAAAAAAGGCCACTCGTAATATTCTCTAATTCCTTATTTTCTCTAGCGTCCTTATTTAAAAATGGGCACTCGTAATATTCTCTAATTCCTTTTTTTCTCTAGCGTCCATATTTAAAAATGGCCACTCGTAATATTCTCCAAATCCTTATTTTCTCTAGCGTCCTTATTTTAAAATGGCCACTCGTAATATTCACTAATTCCTTATTTTCTCTAGCGTCCTTATTTAAAAATGGCCACTCGTAATATTTTCTAATTCCTTATTTTCTCTAGCGTCCTTATTTAAAAATGGGCTTTCGTAATATTCTCTATTTCCTTATTTTCTCTAGCGTCCTTATTTAAAAATGGGCGCTCGTAATATTCTCTAATTCCTTATTTTCTCTAACGTCCTTATTTAAAAATGGGCACTCGTAATATTCTCTAATTCCTTATTTTCTCTAGCGTCCTTATTTAAAAATGGCCACTCATAATATTCTCTAATTCCTTATTTTCTCTAGCGTCCTTATTTAAAAAATGGCCACTTGTAATATTCTCTAATTCCGTATTTTTTTTTTGTTTCTCTAGTTTTCTTATTCAAAAATGACCATTTGTGATATTCTCTAGCGTCCTTATAAAAAAATGGGCACTCGTAATATTCTCGAGTTCCTTATTTTAAAAAATGGCCACTCATAATATTCTCTAGCGTCCTTACTTTCAAGCTGAAACGCACATTCAAGTAATTCGATGAGCTTGCAAGAAAAATACTCTTTCTTTCTCTCTCTCTCTCTCTCTCTCTCTCTCTCTCTCTCTCTCTCTCTCTCTCTCTCTCTCTCTCTCTCTCACACACACACACACACACACACACACACACACACACACTTTGTTCTTTCTAAGTGTTATGGAAGCACAAGGATATACAAATACATCACAGGTCAACTGCACAAGAGGAAATGCGTGACTTTTCTCCTTTTTTTCAAAACATTTAAATTAACATGTAATGATTTTCAATTTACATGGAATAAAATCAATCATTTGGTTATAGTCAAAGTTATAAAAAGCGAATCGTTAATGTATAATTTCATATTTCTAAAAGCATCTCAAGAACAAACGGTTTTGAAATAGGTATAGTTATGCTCCGTTAGGCAAATGTTTCCTTTTAATACACTTAAGATTAAACTTCTTTGAACGAGTATCGCTTAAAATAGTCTTTGAACGAGTATCGCTTAAAATAGTCTTTGAACGAGTATCGCTTAAAATAGTCTTTGAACGAGTATCGCTTAAAATAGTATCAAGCCATGTCCATCATAAGCAGAATCATTGAAAACTGATTTGTCATTTAGCACGTGTTAAAAGTATCTGTAGATCAATGCTGTGAAATTTCATTCCCGTAACTATTCCGAAGATCATTGACCGGAAATACTCTTCAAAGGTGATAAGCTTAGGAACATCATACAAAATATTATTTCTATATAAAAAAGACTATTGTCTGTTTGCATTTTTATGTTATGGTAATATGCACAGCTTTACTTTTCTTTCAATATAATACAGAGAACATATAGTTTCATTTTTATTTTCGTGCTATACAGGTAGTTTCAAGTATAATCGATATATCGATCATTCCGATAATATCTATATCGACAATTAAATCATTAGTATCTTGAATACATGGACACGTGATGACTTGTTGATAAAGGTTTGTTAGGGACTCAAAATGGCTGTACAAGGTACACGCGCGTTGCATTGTGGATATATATATATATATATATATATATATATATATATATATATATATATATATATATATATATATATATATATTCCACTTACATGTAGTTACTTAAGTACTAAATAAAGTTCTTTGATGATAACTACAACAGTCCTTTCTTTGATGCACGTGACATCTGGACTGGTCTTCTTCATAACCTGTTTACTGCTTCAGCTAGCGTGTTTTAAATTACTGCCTTGGCAGGGGGCACGCTGACCGGATCAAACGACCTAATAACCTTCACCTTCAAACTTCGAACACAAAACAGCGGAAGAAAGCACTTTCGGATTTTTATGGCTTTAAGTTTTCATTACAAAAATGAAACTTTAAACATGTATAAATGTATCTTAGAGAAGGAATTTTGTTTACAATTTTATTGTAATCATTTAAAACGGTCAAAAAGAATTTGCGTAGTAGTGCAATATCTGGAGTTTAATTAATTATGCCTTAAATTAATTATTTCTCAGATACATGTGACAAAGTGTCAATGTTACGAAAGTCCGTAAAGGCTACATATTTACTAAAGAGATACAAACGTTCTTTCTAACCTTAAAATGGTTTTAAAATTAACACAAATACAGCATATTTCAGATGAATTTATAAAGCAGGAAAATATGACAAAAGCATAATGATACCAGTATTGATATCATACTGATGTGTGTGATATCAGTATTGATATCATATTGGTGTGTGTGTGTGTGTGTGTGTGTGTGTGTGTGTGTGTGTGTGTGTGTGTGTGTGTGTTATAAAGAAAGGCGATGAGACTCCATACCTCATTAAGACCGATGTGATGATTTATAAGAGTCAAAGTGGGTTGGAGTTTTGGTCTCTTTTTCTATATTGTTGCAATACTGCTTCTGCATAGAAATAATGCAGTCCCGTGTTGATCACGTAGTGACTTTGCCATTCTGTTTTGCCTCGTTATGTTTCGTTACCCAGATACTCATACATGCCATTCTGTTTTACCTCGTTATGTTTCGTTACCCAGATACTCATACATGACTTCCATGACAGAATTTGGTTATGATACTGCAAGCTTTTGCTTGATGTCAAAATGGTTCTTCTCTTGCTTTTTCCTCCATTATAAAATTTTAAGTGGAGAATTATAGATGTGACGTACTCGTAAAAAAGCTCAAGGTTCATGCGCAAACATGGTATTTATTAAGATTAAGAAAAAAAATCGCAGGATTGCATTTACACAAGTAATGAAAAATTGTTAAGGTACCCAGTCAAAAGTAATACAGGAATTCTCTTTTTGCGTTTTCCTGCATCAATCTTATTTGTATAATGGTTCCTATGAGTTGTATTTGCTGCTGGTTGCTTTATCCATGGTACAAGTCGTGCTTTGGAATAACGCATTAATTCAAGGAGAATTGTTACACTGAAGATTCAAACGAGAATCGGTATTTTGTAAATAAAAGAATTTCAGTTGGAAAGTGCACAAAATAACTCTTTTTTCCAAATGATGACCAAAACTGTCGGTGTGCGTTGTTTCATGCATGTGTGAAAGTGACTATACTTTCTAAATTGCTATACATGTATTGCAATAGGGTTTATATCTGCTGAAAACATTCTAAAAATAGACACCTCGTATATTATATATACAAATATATGCAAAACTAAGATGTCTACGTTTTCCAGGATATGCAGCTAGCGGTGTGGAGATTACAGCTCGGAGATGCCGGTCGATTAATTACGATACGATTTCAAGGAGACAAAACGAACCAGGTTACCGGATTACCTACCTACCTACCGGTATACTGGTCTATCTACCTGCATACTGGTTTACCTACCGGTATACCTCGAGCAGTATTGCAGTATTATCTCACATTACATCACAACTACCACGAGGCAGGACCGTGTAACAAAAAAAACCGTGCAAATTTATTATTATTGTCACCTGGCGATTTTGCCGGTAGGGGAAGGGATTGTGGGGGATGAGGGTCAAATGGGGTAATATAAGCAAATATAAATGCAAGTATTTTCGGGTTAGCAAAGTAATTTCATTTGTTCTTCATTCAACACACGACGAGAAATAACGTCCTGACTAGTTTCGAATCTCATTACGTGTATAGAATATCAACAACACGACTGAATATTTGCTCGCGTGTTGTTTTCGCTTCCTAGTTAGTAACTTGACGACTATAATGCCAAGAAATGGAAGCCAAGTACTTTTCCCAAGGACACTCCCAGTTAAACAACCCACACTGACCTCGTCGGGTAAGTACCAATGACCAATGGTTTACTAGTCCGACGGTATACCAGCTAAAAACTGTGAATTGATCTAAATCAAACCGCAATGAACGTGGCACATTTTTTGGTATTTGCAAATGGTGGACTTGTACAGGATTAATGGTGGAACATTTGATAGGGTTAATGGTGGGACTTGTACATGATTAATTGCGGGACTTTGATATGGTTAATGGTGGGACTTGGAATAATGTTAAATTTATTGGTTGGATTTGGGATACAAATACACTTGAAAGACAATACAAGACATTATCAGAGATCTATGTTCTAACCAACACAGCCGTGTTGCATTTAAAAGAACATATACACAATAAATAGAAAACTGTAGATAAATCCGATTTCAATATTTCCATACGTTACTGACATGATGAGATAATCAATAAATACAATGAAACATTTTATTTTAGAAACAATATTTACAGACCATGATAAGTGTGTAAGTAAGGACATGGTTAATGTATGGGGGTGGGGGTGTTTTGCAATACGCACATACTATAATAGTATAATATGAAATGACATGAAGTATACGTCTATTTCTTCCATCATTAAGGCATTAAGAAAAAGTTAAATGCCAGTTACATGCACGTATTCTTACGTCATTATTGAAATCATGCTATGGTGCGGTTTTTATACAGCGGACACACACGCACACAATTTTGAAAATGAAACAAAATATAAATACAATTTTGATCCAAGAAAGAGTTTTATGAATGAATGAAGGAATAATATAAAATATTTAATATTGTTAGTTGTTGGCAGTGCGGGTTATTTTTTTAAAAAAATCAATGAAATGTCTTTATATAATTCAAATATTACCGTTTTGCTGCAGTTTATATTTATGTTTTATTGACTTTAAATAATTTCGCGTCGATCGCTAAATTTATACTTGTATATACTTACAGCTACATGTATACTTTTAGAAACTTATAACTACCTGCACACTTGTATACCCTAATAGTCAAATGTACACATACTTAAAGATACATCAATACTTCTAGCAGTGCCAAAAATTAAACAAACCAAAAAGGTAGAAACTAAATATGAGACTAAAACAACTAAAAGAACAACAATTTAAATTTTGCATGATCAATTATAAATGTCTACATATAAGCGGTTTGCTTCATTTAGATACAAAAATAAAGGAATATGCTCCAGATGCTTTAATTTTGAAGATTGTTATGGTAAATTATTTTATAAAATTTTTAAGTTAATAAATCGGTTTGAATATTTCACTTTTTCTCTAATGTTTGACACCCATTTAGTAAATAAGTTTTTTTATATAAATAAATAAAATCCTATCTTTTTCGATGCATTCTTACCTTTTCGTCTACCCTGTTTTTCAGCCTGCCCTGTTTCCACCGTACCCAACGACGAACTAGACAATGACGAAGCTGAAGATTTTGACGACTCAGAACCAATGGGAGACGATGAAGTCTGCCGATGAGAAGCTGAATCCATGGACGGGTCCAGCGTGCAAAAAGTGTATGACGTCATACTGGGACTGATGCCATTGGGTACATTACTGGCAGAGTTGGGTTGCCCTTCCCCATAACTTTGTACATCGTGCTCATAGTACTGGCTTACAAAACTGTGTTGACCATTAGCCATTGTGGTATAGCTAGTACCGGTCAGTCAGCCAATAACATATGGCCTTTATCTCCCTCTTGACCGGACCAAATGTTCTAGAAGGTAATACCGCTAGTGCATGTCCAGCAAATGTGTAAAATCCAAATGTGTGCGGAACAATCTAAGTTTCCGTTGTATGGCAAAAACTATGCTTCCGTGGTAATGACCAGGACGATAGCTGCACTGATTGTATGATCTGTCCACTAACACCGTCTAACTAGAACTGACCACTCAAAGGTCATCCTTTCTACAAATCCTAAGGTCGTGATGTAATGACCCAAGGCTAAATCATAAAGGCTTGACCACTTAGCTGTAGGGGCGTGAGGCTAGTAGAACTAGTTTAACTTGCGTACAACATTCACCAAAAAGGTAACAAACCTTGGCTATTAAAAACACCAAACATTAATTATCAACAGGGGGTGTTTGTTTTATATTTCTTCTATTGCCTTCATTCCACTTTCATATAGACCTATTTGTCACGAAGTCTTTGTTTCGTACAAATAGATGGATATTTGAATGTCAGGTTTGTGGATTTTATCATGTGTATCATTGCATAAATGTGGATGGTATGAAATCATCTTTCATAAATGCATGAAACATTAAAGTTCAGTTATACGTAACGGGAATAGAACATGAAAAGCGTGTAATCGTTATTTTTTTTTTTAAAAAAAATCACTCCACACCTTTGGTCAGTTAGTACTTGGACTCGCCCGAAGGTTAGGACATTTGAGGACATGAAAAGTTGGTATCGTCCAGACAGCTTTTTAAGAACTGCAAACTGATTGGTCAATTTCCAGACTAAGATTATACCTGGCTAAGGGCCCCGGTGGGAATGCGTTAAAACAATTACATAACACTAGCGGCTTTACCTACATCCGGTATATTAAGGTCAGATATTATGCATATATAACAATTCGGAAAGAAAAATACCTAAACGGTTTATTACTTGACACTATTTTGACCGAGGTTCTGAAAATACAAAAATATAACGAGACGAAAGCATTACAAAGTACTTGTATTTATGCATGACGGATTGTGCTTCATTTCACGAGTCGTCTCCATGGACTACAACGTCTCTGCTGTATATTTTATAGTTTCCTTTCATAATACAAAAACCCTTGGTCTCAGTTAGTACTAATGAACAACCTTTATATTTAAATAAGCAATTATGTCAATTTATTTCCAAAATTGTGTTAAAATAATCTTTAATGTTATGTAATCGAACTCATATGATCCAGGGAATATTTTAATCATATTCCTAATCAACCAACCAATAAACTGCAATAAACTGACGACGAACAGTACGAAACTAGTAACTAACTAGCCTGAGCGCTTTCGACTCTTAATGAGTCTTTTTCAAAGGCAAATACAAAACATATATAAGACAAACAACAACAAAAAAAACACAAAAACGTTGTGTTTGTAAACCTCTACATGGCTGTCTCTACATGAGGTAAAACTATAAATATAACCAGCTTGTATAGTCTTGTTGAGGACACTGAAAACTGTGTATAATTCCCTAAAAGTATACAAGCCAAAGTGACATCTATTTTTACTTTTTCGTACATTTATGTAACGCAGATTATATCATGGTTATTTGATTTTATACCGGTTATTCTTATGGTAAAAATTGAAGGATACTAAGAAGATTTAGAAAAAGGTAAATTCTACTAGTGCATAGTTTTCTTTTTCTAGTCTTCTTGGTTTTATATATATATATATATATATATATATATATATATATATATATATATATATATATATATATATATATATATATATATATATATATATATATATATATATATATATATATATATATATATATATATACATATATATATATTATATATATATATATATATATATATATATATATATATACATATATATATATATATATATATATATATATATATATATATATATATATATATATATATATATATATATATATATATATATATATATATATATATATATATATATATATATATATATATATATATATATATATTCTGCCTACATAAGTATCTATATCCAACCACCAAACCAAGTAACAAAATAACTACCTACATATTTCCCTACATATCTACATAACTCACCAATCAACCACCGTACCAAGTAACGAAATAACTATCTACTCGCTGAAGTAACTAACTCTTGTTTTTTGAAAACATATGCGAAACAGTTAAATTTCTGACAAACAAAAATGCAGAATAAGTTTCCGTGTGTGTGTGTGTATGTGTGTGTATGTGTGTGTGTGTGTGTGTGTGTGTGTGTGTGTGTGTGATTGATACAATAAACCATTGAAATAAGAATAGTGGCATCTAAACGTGTTGTCGATACATATGAGCAGTTTAACAATTCCAACGACCTTACGGTTCTGTCTGTATGTAAGTACCTCTCAATGGTTGCTTTTTTGTCTGTATTCTTAATTCCAATGACTTTACGGGTCTGGCTGTATGTATGTACCTCTCAAAGTTTACTGACTTCGATTAAGATTACTGCGTTCGATTTTTGTTTCTTAGAAAGGCATTACTGACTTCTATTTAAGATTACTTGTTTCGACTTTTGTTTGGGTTTTTTTGGATAGGTGTTACTGACTTCGATTTAAGATTACTGGGTTCGACTTTTTTTTTTTTAAAAAGGCGTTATCGACTTCGATTCAAGATTACTTAGTTCGATTTTTTTCAGAAAGGAGTTACTAACTTCAATTGAGATTACTGTGTTCGACTTTTGTTTATTAGAAAGGCGTTACTGACTTCGATTTAAGATTGTTGGGTTCGACTTTTGTTTTTTAAAAAGGTGTTACTGACTTCGATTTAAGTTTACTGGGTTCAAATTTTGTTTTTTAGAAAGGCGTTACTGACTTCGATTTAAGATTGCTGGGTCCAACTTTTGTTGTTTGGAAAGGCGTTACCGACTTCGATTAAGATTACTGGGTTCGACTATTTTTTGGAAAGGCCTTTCTGACTTCGTTTAAAGATTACTGACTAATTTAAGATGACTGACTTCAATTTTTATGTTTTTGGAAAGACGTTATTCCTATCGATTTGATTTTACTGACTCATTTAAGATAAAACTCATTTGTATGCTTTCGAAAAGATCTTATTGACTTCGATGTATGATTACTGACTTCGGCTTAACACTATTGACTTCGATGTATGATTACTGACTTCGTCTTAACATTTTTGACTTCGATGTATGACTACTGACTTAGGCTTAACATTATTGACTTCGATGTATGATTACTGACTTCGGCTTGACATTATTGACTTCGATGTATGATTACTGACTCCGGCTTAACATTATTGACTTCGATGTATGATTACTGACTTCGGCTTAACATTATTGACTTCGATAATATTCACTTTGATTTTAGAACAAATTCGTATCTTTATGATGACTATGCATGTTCTTGTTGCTATTGGTAACAGTAGTGTCAATGTTATATGCTTACAATGTTTCCTACTAATTATTTTCTAGTATGGTAATTAAAACGAAATACAAATTAATTGTAATTAAAACAAATTATAAAACGAATTACAAATTAAAGTCTCAATGCACTTTCTATCTGTATGTATGTATCACCAGATGATTGCGTGTGTCTCTGTTTTTTTTTCTGTCTGTATGCATGTACTTCTCAGTGGTTGCCTGTATGTCTGTATGTATGTACCTCTTAGTGGCTGCCTGTCTGTCTGTATTATCTGTATGTCTGTATGTATGTACCTCTCAATGGTTGCCTGTCTGTCTGTATTATCTGTCTGTATGTGTGTACCTCACAGTGGTTGCCAGTCTGTATTATCTGTCTGTAAGTATGTACCTCTCAGTGGTTGCCTGTCTGTCTGTACTATCTGTATGTATGTATGTATGTATGTATGTATGTATGTATGTATGTATGTATGTATGTATGTATGTATGTATGTATGTATGTATGTATGTATGTATGTATGTATGTATGTATGTATGTATGTATGCATGCATGCATGCATGCATGCATGCATGCATGCATGCATGTATGTATGTATGTATGTATGTATGTATGTATGTATGTATGTATGTATGTATGTATGTATGTACCACTCAGTGGTTGCCTGTCTGTATGTATGTACCTCTCAGTGGTTGCCTGTCTGTCAGTATTATCTGTCTGTATGTATGTACTTCTCAGAGGTTGCCTGTCTGTATTATCTGTCTGTATGTATGTACCTCACAGTGGTTGCCTGTCTGTGTTATCTGTCTGCATGTATGTACCTCTCAGTGGTTACCTGTCTGTCTGTATTATCTGTATGTATGTATGTATGTACCTCTCAGTGGTTGCCTGTCTCTATTATCTGTCTGTATTTATGTACTTCTCAGTGGTTGCCTGTCTGTCTGTATGTATGTACCTCTCAGTGATTGTCTGGCTCTATTATCTTTTTGTATGTTTGTATCTCTCAGTGGTTGCCTCTCTGTCTGTATAATCTGTCTGTATGCACGTACCTCTCAGCGGTTGCTTGTCTGTCTGTATTATCTGTCTGAATGTAAGTACCTCTCAGTTGTTGCTTGTCTGTATTATATGTCTGTAGTCTTAATAGCTGTTTGTCTGACTGTGTTACATATTTTTATTATTACCTGTTACCATTGTTAATGTCGTGACATGTTTAATCCAAAAAGGCAACAACACAACAATGAATTTGATGTTAAATTCGTAAAAGGCAACAACACAACAATGAATTTAATGTTACATTCATAAAGGCAACAACACAACAATGAAGTCGATGTTAAATTCTTAAATGCAACAATACAACAATGAATTTGATGTTAATTTCTGAAAGGCAAAAACAAAACAGTGAATTTGATGTTAAATTCTGAAAGGCAACAAAACAACAATGAATTTGATGTTAAATTCTTAAAGGCAACAACACAACATTTAATTTGATGTTAAGTTCTTAAAAGCAACAACAATCGAATGAATAACATGTTAAATCCATAAAGGCAACAAATAAAGAGGAATATGGTGCTTAAGTTCCAACCTTTAGTTACCACTATTACTCACCCACTAACGAAATGATTTGAAATACGGTCTAAATTTAAGAATGCAACAGATTTTCTTGTGTATGACGTTTCTTCTCAGCGCAATAAAATATTGTTTCTAACGTGCACAGACGTGATTCACTGAAAGGATATTTTCCCAAGTAAATTTTAAACAAAAACACTTTTTAGAAACGGATGGCTCTCCACCGACGTCACAGTTTTTGTGTAAGATTCATTAATATATTCGAATATTAAAATAGTTGCCATATTCACGAACACGCCTTTTCAACTTCTTCACTTTCCTTTTCACAACTAATACAGAAAGTGGCTTCATTTCTTAAATTCATTCGGTTACATCCTTTTACCTACTGAGAAAATAGTATGATACAATCACATCGCGTACGTAAGCCTAAATACGTGTCATGATAAAATCATATCGCGTACGTAAGCCTAATCACGTGGCATGATAAAATCACATCGCGTACGTAAGCCTAATCACGTGGCATGATAAAATCACATCGCGTACGTAAGCCTAATCACGTGGCATGATAAAATCATATCGCGTACGTAAGCCTAAATACGTGTCATGATAAAAACATATCGCGTGCGTAAGCCTAATCACGTGTCATGATAAAATCATATCGCGTACGTAAGCCTAATCACGTGTCATGATAAAATCACATCGCGTACGTAAGCCTAATCACGTGTCATGATAAAATCACATCGCGTACGTAAGCCTAATCACGTGTCATGATAAAATCACTTGACGTACGTAAGCCTAATCACGTGTCATGATAAAATCGCATGGCGTATGTAAACCTAATCACGTAGCATGGGAGTCAAGAAAACCGAAATATATAGAAATTAGAATTTAAAGAAGTTGTAGTCCATATGGCCAAACTTGAACCGCTTGTACCATAATATTATTATTGTTCATTAGAAATTTTTTAAACTTTGGTTTATATGTATAAATTGTAAATTGACCAAAATCCACAAATATACATTGTAAACGGCGACTGACTCATATTCCAGACGTGATCTAATGTTTCTATGAATACATATTTCAGAGATAATCAGCCGGAAATCGTGTGTGATAAACTAAACCAGATTAAACGTATGTCGTGTGGGATGCGTGTGTGAAACTAAAACTTGGACTAATAGTATGCTTTGTTGGATGACTGCGAGATAAATTAAAACAGAGTAAATGTATTCTATGTGGATGCATTTGTGATAAACTAAAACTGAGGATAAATATATACAGTGTGGGATGCCTGTGCAATAAATAAAAGCATAGAGTAAATGTATTATATGTAGATGCCTGTGTGATAAACAGATAGCGAGACCAAAGGTATGCTATGTGGGATGAGTGTGTGATAAACTAAAACAGACTAAATGTATGCTGTGTGTGATGCATATCGTTAATAATAAATGAATGGATACCAGGCACTTAATCTGGCGTAGCAAGCACCAGGGTTGTTCTGAGGTCAGGTTCTGAAATGTACTGGGTGATAAATATATTCCGAGTCACTGAGTTTGGTCTGGTTTAGTGGTGTTTAGCTCTATTCATCAACACATTGAAGGCTATACGTTTTGTACGGACTGGTTGCAAAAGGCATTTAAAAAATCCTATAATTTTTTGTTGGTAGCGTTGGAAGGTGATCATCGCTAACCACAGTTCCGATATCCCTATCTGTAGATATAAGGGTTATCGGAACCTTGGCAAGCGAAAATAAGGGGGTGGGGGACTAACACCAAATCAAGTCACTGTTACTAAAAGAACCAGACTAGTGCTTGCAAAACATTAGTTCCAAAAATAAACTTGGACGAAACTTTACGGACTGTTTGCAAAAGGGGAAAATAAGAAAGATAAGGATTTGGGCATAGTACTGATTTCAGTCAATACTGTAGGAGAGAAGACTAACAAATATTTATATGCAAACGTTTATTTTAACGGCTATACACCTTTACAACGTTTGTGGTTGACTTGCACGTCGGTTATGAAAGTCAAATGATTTTGGCGTTTCATATAATACCAACGTCAGTATGATTGAAAACGATATATTTTGCATAATAACTTAACTTTTAGTCTGCAAATACTTATGATATGGAACACCAAGCTTCAGTACTCTGGTCAAGCTGTAAAATGTTCAATATATAATGTGTAGCATAAAAGTATAATATAAAATGTATAGTATAAAATGTATAGTATAAAATGTATAGTATAAAATGTATAGTATAAAATGTATAGTATAAAATGTATAGTATAAAATGTAAAGTATAAAATGTATAGTATAAAATGTATAGTATAAAATGTATAGTATAAAATGTAAAGTATAAAATGTATAGTATAAAATGTATAGTATAAACTTTATACAATGTATAGTATAAACTTTATACAATGTATAGTATAAACTGTAAAGAATACTCGTACTATCGGGGGATGGGTTGTCATATTAGATTGCAACAAGTCACTATAAGTACAAGTGGCAAATGAATTGGAAACAATTTTAAACTAAATGCTGTTTAGTGTATACGTTCAGTGGGAAACACGTTCTTGTAACTTCCTGTACCATGTGCAATATATTAGTACAGTATAAGAAAGTTTTAGTATACTCTTGTATCGTTTGGCAGTCTACAAATACATCTATCGACAAGTTCTTTAACTTTTCTGTATTCTTTGCAAAATGTAATAGTACAGCTAGAGACAAGTTTTATCTTTTTCCAATATACAAGTTCACATATCTTCTTCCAATATCGACGTTTACTTGTTGGGAAAATATATACAGAATACAACAGAAAAGACTTCTGAAGAAGAAAGAAAGAAAGAATGATGAAAGATAAAAATAAAGAATGATGAAAGAAAAAAACGAAAAAAGAAAGAAAAATGAGCGCCTGTGCCATGATATCAGTTTTTGGATAATGAACACAAAAAGTGGTCTTGATTGTTCAAGCTTACGCCATAATCAGAAAATTATTAAAGATTAATAGAACAACGAACCCTAATTAGCTCGAACAATGCCTAACTTAACAGATTTGTATCCATACTCATTACAAACACGTGGAATATAAAATTTATCACACGCATCTGTTAGGGTTCAAATAGGTCTCGGAGAATCTGTTCATTTCTGGAACTGATGCACAAGGTTCAAAGTAACAATCAAGCGGCAATAATCCTAAGCCAAGAGTGACATCTGGCACGATCATTAGTTGCATCCGTCAGGATAGTTCACGACCAGAGGGAATAACATCTTATAACCAGTCAAATTTTGAAATTAGATACAAAGTTAAGGTTTACTATCACAACATAAAATTAATTTATTTTTGGAATTCCAGTTTTCTCGTATTATTTACACCTGAACACACTTCCAAAAAATTGAAACTACTGTTATATCGCTTTGAACTCAAACAGCTAATTCGTTAACTTCTTATTTGTCCAAGACTCCAGTTCATTTATCATCCAAACGCCACAAATCACTCACCCACCCAACCCTGATTTAAAAAGCCTCGCAGATTTCATTTGCTTTCGTAAAAAGCATATTATCTACACTTATACAATTATTATTACTTACATTTATTCGATCCGCAAGTTACGCAATCGGATTTTCTTAATTGTGCTTGGCGACTTTTCCGGAAATAACGCAAAATGTTGATTTTGCAGATTTTATTTTGTAATTTTAAATTTTAACAAGATTATTTAATTTTATGACATTTTATATAATCCTTAAAGTTTATGATATTTTCTAATTGTTTTTAAGACCCCATGATACAAACTTTCTAGCCGTGTTGTTACGTATTAATTTCATGCAAATCTCGACATTACATGTAAATGATGCAACATTGTAGTGCATGTAACTAACGATTTACCAGAGTACATGAAACAAATACAACATTAGAGTGCATATAAATAATGTAACATTAGAGTCCATGTAAATAATACAGCATTAGAATGCATGTAAATGATGCAACAACATAGTAATATAAATAATGCATCATTAGAGTAGATGTAAATAATGCTACACCAGAGTACATGTAAATAATGCAACATCAGAGTGCATGCAAATAATGCAACATTAGAGTAAATGTAAATATTGCAACATTATATTGCATGTAAATAATGCAACATTAGAGTGCATGTAATATAACATTAGAATGCATGTAAATAATGTAACATTAGAGTATATGTAAATAATACAACATAAGATAACATGTAAATAAAAATCATTAGAGTACATCTAAAGAATGCAACATTAGAGTGCATGTAAATAATGCAACATTAGAGTGCATGTAAATAATGCAACATTAGAGTGCATGTAAATAATGCAACATTAGAGTGCATGTAAATAATGCAACATTAGAGTGCATGTAAATAATGCAACATTAGAGTACATGTAAATAATGCAACATTAGAATGCATGTAAATAATGATACATTAGAGTACATGTACTGCAACATTAGAGTGCATGTAAATAATGCATCCTTAGAGTGCATGTAAATAATGTTACATTAGAGTACATGTATATAAAGCATCATTAGAATACATATAGATAATGCAACATTAGAGTGCATGTAAATAATGCAACATTAGAGTACATGTAAATAATTCAACATTAGAGTACATGTAAATAATAAAACATTAGAGTACATGTAAATATTGCAACATTCGAGTTCATGTAAATAATGCAACATTAGAGTGCATGGAAATAATGCAACATTAGAGTGCATGTAAATAATGTAACATTCGATTACATGTAAATAATGCAACCTATAGTACATGTAAATAATGCATTAGAGTGCATGTAAATAATGCATCATTAGAGTGCATTTAAATAATGCAACATTAGAGTACATGTAAATAGTGCATCAGTAGAGTGCATGTAAATAATGCAACATTAGAGTACATGTAAATATTGCAACATTTCAGTGCATGTAAATATTGCATCTTTAGAGTACATGTAAGTAATGCAACATTAGAGTACATGTAAATAATTCAAATTAGAGTGCATGTGCATGATGCAACATTAGGGAACATGCAATGAATGCAACATTAGAGTACATGAAAATAATGCAACATTAGAGTACATGTAAATAATGCAACATTAGAGTACATGTAAATAATGCAACATTAGAGTGCATGTAAATATTGCATCATGAGAGTACATATAAGTAATGCAACATTAGAGTACATGTAAATAATGCAACATCAGAGTACATGTAAATGATGCAACATTTCAGTGCATGTAAATATTGCATCATTAGAGTACATGTAAGTAATGCAACATTAGAGTACATGTAAAAAATGCATCATTATAGTACATGTAAATAATGCAACATTAGAGTACATGTAAATAATTCAACATTAGAGTGCATGTGCATGATGCAACATTAGGGAACATGTAATGAATGCAACATTAGAGTACATGAAAATAATGCAACATTAGAGTACATGTAAATAATGCAACATTAGAGTACATGTAAAAAAATGCATCATTATAGTACATGTAAATAATGCAATATTAGAGTGCATGTAAATAATTCAACGTTAGAGTACATGTAAAAAATGCATCATTATAGTACATGTAAATAATGCAACATTAGAGTGCATGTAAATAATTCAACATTAGAGTACATGTAAAAAATGTATCATTAGAGTAGATGTAAGTAATGCAACATTAGAGTACATGTAAAAAATACATCATTATAGTACATGTAAATAATGCAACATTAGAGTACATGTAAATAATGCAACATTAGAGTACATGTAAATAATACAACATTAGAGTACATGTAAATAATGCAGCATTCGAGTACATGTAAATAATGCAACATTAGAGTGCATGTAAATAATGCAACATTAGGGTACATTTAATGAATGCAACATTAGTGTGCATGAAAATAATGCAACATTAGAGTACATGTAAATAATGCAACATTAGAGTACATGTAAATAATACAACATTAGAGTACATGTAAAAAATGCAACATTCGAGTACATGTAAATAATGCAACATTAGAGTGCATGTAAATAATGCAACATTAGGGTACATGTAATGAATGCAACATTAGTGTGCATGAAAATAATGCAACATTAGAGTACATGTAAATAATGCAACATTAGAATGCATGTAAATAATGTAACATTAGAGTACATGTAAATAATTATTCACCAGAGTACATATAAATAATGCAACAATAGAGTACATGTAAATATTGCGTGACTGCATGTGATGAAAATATATGGTTCTGCAAAATACATCTGTCCTTGAGAAATACGATTTATAAATTTTATAATGTTGACTTTTTGGAGTGAAATATTTTTCTGACTTGTAAATCGGATTGGTAGGGAGGGGTCGTCGTGTACAATTGAAATTGTAAAGCAATGGAGGTGTAACGTATAAGACAATGCCAGACATTCATATGGTGCAAATTGTTTACGACTCTGTTTTATTAGACCTCAGATACAGTCCGTCCGAGTTCACAAGTCTAAGCAAGTTCGTGTTTACGAATTATTGATTTACTTGTGTTTTTAATAGAATCGCCGACCGGACGGTAAACTTATCCGCTCTGTTTGCTCCGACTGAGAAGAAAAGCAGTCCGAACTGGTCTTTCTGACATTTGTAAGGTCAAAGTGACCAGCAGAAACGAGACCAACATGTGTAGCAAGGTAAAATATGCACCAAGAAAGCAGAACGTCGTTAAAATATTCAAATCAGCTCACTAACAACATTCCTCTGAGTGCCAGAGTCTTTTTAGTCAAAGATAAGAGCAGACTATAATAAAGGCCGTAGTTAAAGGTTATAATAATAATAATAATAATAATAATAATAATAATAATAATAATAATAATAATAATAATAATAATAATAATAATAAACAGAACAAACTATTTCGCGTTTTTGCATTTGAGTCAGAAATCTTGGCAGGGTTGAAAAATGACCGCATGAAAAAGCAACAAAAATTATCATTGGCACTCTGTGTGATCAGACTTGAGATGATTGATAACCCTTTTAGCCGTGTTAGTTTCTGTATTACCCTGGAAACGGCACTCCAACCCTCATAATCATTCTTCAGTTTAGAAGTTAAGGGGAGGGAGGCAAAGAAACAAATGAAGTAAAACGAAAAGTTAGATAATTGAAGATGGACATCTATAAATGACAGATGACATAACTAACGTCCGTTGTCACTTTTTTCGTCTGGTCTGACCTCTGCAAGAATGGTGCTGTAATACATTACAGTCTGTGTACCAATTTTCAAAGCACTAGCGTGTGATCCTGAATATCAACTATTTGTGTTTAGGAGTTAACAAGATAGACAATTAAGGAAGAGTATTTGTTATTGTTATGACGTAGATGAGACATCGTGTTATGCAAAACACTTTTTTCCTTTATGGATCGCAAAGATGATTCCAGGAAAGAAAAATTTAACACAAAAAAGGACAAGATAAACAAAATAAAATAAATGGTTGATGAAACCCCATCGCATATTGAGGGCATTCTGTAACACGAACAAATAACTTCTAAATGATTTTAATCACTTGATGGAAGCAATCAAAGCGACTGAACAGCAAAGTTCGTCACATAATGCAGCCGTCTGATATTACACAATATTATGCAATGTGTATGTATGTATGTATGTATGTATGTATGTATGTATGTATGTATGTATGTATGTATGTATGTATGTATGTATGTATGTATGTATGTATGTATGTATGTATGTATGTATGTATGTATGTATGTATGTATGTATGTATGTATGTATGTATGTATGTATATATGTATATATGTATGTATGTATGCATGCATGCATGCATGTATGTATGTATATATGTATGTATGTATTGTTACAAGCCAGGGGTCTTTGTTTGACCGAACGTTGTCAAAAACCTGGCGCGATTCCCGCTAGAAGTCATAAGAATCTCCAAATTTCCAAAGACTTATCTACAACATCAGTTGTAAGTTGGAAAGCCCGACATATCCATTCTATACATAAATTTTACTCTAATAAATGCAATACCACATTATTCACAACATGCCAAATATCCATCAACCGCACATCCGCATAGTTTCTATACATCAACTTTCCGTATCGTCAGCAGTTCACACCGTAAAATGTCTACGAGTATCCCTAACACAGGGGACTAACACCTGAGGCCAGCCAATCTACCCATTCAAGGCACATCACACCAGTAAAACTACATCACATTTGCCACCATGGCGACATAAACGGTATCTGCTGATTCCTTTCTCATTTTTTCCATTGTGTAATTTACTGGTTTTCTGATTTAAATACTGCCACTGTAGTCACAACACCAATGTACACCACTATATTTTATAAAGTACTACATCACTCAGGGATAGTCATGCGGATTGCGTCTGAATTAGCTGCTATTTGACCATGGCATCTTGGAAACTCACTGACACTTTATCTCCGTGATGTTTGCTCCTAATAATTGGCTAATTATTCCGGGCTAGGGAATATTTCCCATCGCACCAAATTCCAATAATCAAACAAGTAATTATAAAAACATACGAATTGCTTAAACGGAGCGCTATAACTAAATGCGTATCACATTAATATATGTATGTATGTATGTATGTATGTATGTATGTATGTATGTATGTATGTATGTATGTATGTATGTATGTATGTATGTATGTATGTATGTATGTATGTATGTATGTATGTATGTATGTATGTATGCATGCATGCATGCATGCATGCATGCATGCATGCATGCATGCATGCATGCATGTATGTATGTATGTATGTATGTATGTATGTATGTATGTATGTATGTATGTATGTATGTATGTATGTGTGTGTGCTTGCGTGCGTGAGTGCATATGTATGAATGCATGTATGTATGTATGTATGTGTGTGTTTGTGTGTGTGTGTGTGTGTGTGTGTGTGTGATTTCGAGACCAGCGTTCGGCCAATTTGGGTATGTGAGAAATCTCGTCTCGTGGGTCTGTTGTTAAACAAGAGGTTTGTAATTTTGTGATTTTGATTTTGCATCTAAATGAAGATTGGGATTCAATGCTTATAACATACATACATACATACATACATACATACATACATACATACATACATACATACATACATACATACATACATACATACATACGTACGTACGTACGTACGTACGTACGTGCGTGCGTGCGTGCATGCATGCATGCATATATACATACATACATACATACATACATACATACATACATACATACATACATACATACATACATACATACATACATACATACATACATACATACATACATACATACATACATACATACATACATACATATAGATAAACACACACACAATTAAATTGCCTGTGCGTTACTGTTAAATTCTTATTTATATTTATTTTGTTTCATTTTATTTTATTGTAATTTTTTCATGCCATTCGATATTTTGTTCAAGTAAATTATGTTTGTATAGTACGCAAAAGGCAATGCATTAGCATTATTTTTAGCCGACCTTGTTTCACAAACTCATAAACACAAAGTGCATATGATTTGCTGTTTCCAGGGTCATTTTTTGACCCACGTGGTACCCATATGTAAACAGTATTTATTTGTATTTTCTAGCGTGAGAGTCTGATGCTTTTCGATAACACTATTCTATTCTATGTGAAAAATAACATGTTTTAATTTCCATGTTCAAGTTGGAAATCATGTAATTTGTCACGTGAAATACCATGTGATCTAAAATGAATGTTAAACAGCCAATTAGTATGTAATTTATTGCTTCGTAAAAATTACGTTTAGTGGATGTCAGTGGTATTTTCTGTTGTTGCCAAGTTTCGAGTTACTTTTTATTTAAGAATAATTTATGTTCACTGGAAAAAAAAGTGCATCTTTGTGAAAGCTTTGGACAAAGACATTCAGTGGAAATTTTTGGGAATTCTAAAGCCGGAAAAATAAAAATATTCTTGATTCACAAATTCAAGGAGGAAATGTTGTCATCAGTACTACCTCATTTGAAGTTATCACCTTCCATAGAGAAACTTCATCGAGATTCGAACCTAGATTCAGTTAGAACTGTTTAGTGCGAGGATTTGAATTTTTGAATTATAGGATTAATTTTTATGTTATTTTCACAAACCGTATGCCCTACTTTCATGTTTACATTGTTTTCTAAGGAAATAAATTATTTTGTTACAATTTACAAAGCCTGTTGACTTCATTCTTTTATTTTATTACACACATACACACACACACGCTATATTAGGTGCATAATATCTATATGTTACGTTAGGTTTATTGAATCACATTAGGTGTGTCATATCTTTATGTTACTTTATGTGCATTGTATCTCTGGGTTACATTAGGGGTATCATATCTTTAAGTTGCATTAGGTATTTCATATGTCTGTGATACATTAGACGTGTGATATCTTTATGTTACATTAAGTGTATTATATCTCTTTCTTACGTTAGGTGTATCATATCTATGTGAAAAGTGAAAACGCCAGCAAATGGATCCAATTCTGGTCTGTACAGAATGGTTAGGCCGGTAATTTTCAATTATGTGACCTTAATTTTCTTCTCTGTTTGTCTTTTTGTTTGCCTGGGAGTGGGTACCTGTGCAATGTTTGTTTGGGGAAAGGGAATGCATTTGTTTTAAATATTTTTGCGTTTTAAAATGAAAGAGGGAAATGCTCAGTCTTGTTGATATCAATATGAAGTATATAATTCATATCTTATTACATAATGTTTTATATTACTATATACTGACTATATGACTATAGAATGACTATATAAAGACTATATGACTATATTATGACTGTATGACTATAGAATGGTAATATGACTAGAATGACTATATGGCTATAGAATGACTATAGAATGACTACGCAATGAACATATGACTATAGAATGACTATATGACTATAGAATGACTTTTTGACTATAGAATGACTATATGACTATAGAATGACTATATGACTATAGAATGACTATAAAATGACTATATAATAACTATATGACTATATAATGACTATATGACCATAGAATGAATATATGACTGTAGAATGACTATACCTTGAATATATGATTATAGAATGATTATATGACTATAGAATGACTTTTTGACTATAGAATGACTATATGACTATAGAATGACTATATGACTATAAAACATTCTTCATATAGTATTTATACTATTGATATGAATGTGATGTTGCTCTTGTCAGTTTAAGTTGTAACTCAATGTTACTCTTGTCAGTTTAAGTTGTAACTCAATGTTACTCTTGTCAGTTTAAGTTGTAACTCAATGTTACTCTTGTCAGTTTAAGTTGTAACTCAATGTTACTCTTGTCAGTTTAAGTTATAACTCCAGGTTACTCTTGGCAGTTTATGTTGTAACTTAAAGTTACTGTTGTCAGTTTATGTTGTAACTCAATGTTACTCTTGACCGTTTATGTTGTAACTCCAGATTACTCTTGGCAGTTTAAGTTGTAACTTAAGGTTACTCTTGTCAGTTTATGTTGTAACTTAAAGTTACTGTTGTCAGTTTAAGTTGTAACTCAATGTTACTCTTGACAGTTTATGTTGTAACTCAATGTTACTCTTGACAGTTTATGTTGTAACTCCAGATTACTCTTGGCAGTTTAAGTTGTAACTTAAGGTTACTCTTGTCAGTTTAAGTTGTAACTCGATGTTTCTCTTGTCAGGTTAAGTTGTAACTCAAGGTTACTCTATTCAGTTTAAGTTGTAACTCAAGGTTACTCTTGGCAGTTTAAATTGTAACTCAAGGTTACTCTTCGCAGTTTAAAATGTAACTCGAGGTAGCCCTTGGTAGTCTGAGTTATGCACGAGTTGTAACACAAGTTTGCTCTTGGCAGTCTGAGATATGCTTTCACTAAATGTATAAAGAATGAAAATATTGTTCTATCTCTCATTATGTAAATATGTCAGCAAATGTCAATAAATACGTGCGGGAATAACCGATATCACGTGATAATCGCTAGTTTTAATGAAATTGGAGACATTTGTAAATGGGTTGCTCTCTTAATTAAATGGGAAGGTTGTTGGGCAGAAATAAATATAAAGGAATCATGCAGACTAATAAGCTTAAATAAAAGATTTAAAAAACAAAACATTTAAAGTGTGATAAAAACGTTCCAAACTGTGTAAAAGGCGACTACCAGAAACTTCTCAAAATAGAACGTGGAAAAGACGTAGTTTAATCGGGACAAGCAAATTTATTTATAGCTCGCTATAAATTGATACATTAGTGACTTAACGATTTCATTTCTTTGTCAAAGTTTTCTAGAGGTACGAAAATGATAGTTTTAAATATATGTAATTTTAATTACTTGTCTGGAAATTTGAATTTTTTACTTTTTATCTTATTCCATTACATGTCACTGTAATGATATTTTTTTGTCTATTGGATTTGATTTTTTTTAGAAGTTTAGAAGATCGCTTCAGTTCTGTTTGACCTGATAAACAGCCAGTAGTAAAAACACTGTAGATTCAGAATCAGTGTCAGTTTTTTTTATTCTATTTTTAGAGTAAGAATCATTGATTTTAGCTAAGGCCAAACTAGATAGAATACATGATGCATGTAATAGTTTCTACGTTATTTGTTAAAGGGGACCACGTGACTCTCATAAAATAATCTGTTTTGCGTCTTAGATAGCGTTGTAATTTTTTGTACAAGAAGAAATAGCCAGTTCGTCTTTAAACTTTGACACTCAAAGGTGATTTATTGTGGCTAGTTTGCGTTGAATTTTTTTTTTAATTAGTAATTTATTTACCCTGGAATACAAGTGCTCCTAAATTGATTCTTGGAGAAAGACATTTATTGAAAATTATTAGGAATTCCAAACTGGAATGTTATTATTTCTGATTCAACAAAGAACTATTGACGCATCATGACAAAGCTGACTATATAAGACGTCATCTACTTCCATATTGAATTTCATAGTGATTCGAACTGTAATTCACTTAGGACTATCATTCCTTTAAGCAATAATATATATATGTTATGACAAGTAGTCGATATTATTACTAATAATGAATATATGTTTCAATCCTTTTTGTAAATCTGATGTGAACGTCGTTGTTTCACAGTCATACAGAGAAATGAATATACCATCGAACTCATCAGCTTTATTTTGAAGTCAGGAGCAATGTTGGTCTCAACCCTGTTATTCTTGCTGTTATCTGGTCAATCCTTCAAATTAGTTCTACTTTGGAGCTATCATCTCTGACGATTGAACCCATGTACCTAAAACTTCTGTCCACTGACCTTTATTTCTGTATTGATTCCTGCAATAAAAAGGATTCGAAATAAGATGCTACTGCAAGATCTTGGGCATCTCATACATTGACCATGTAACCAACAAAGAGGTACATAACAGGATCCAAGGAGCCATTGAACCCTATGAAAACCTACTGAACACTGTGAAAAAAAGCAAACTGAATTGGTACGGCCATGTCTCAAGATCATCTGGCCTGGTAAAAACAATCTTGCAAGGCACAGTGGGAGGGTGCAGAAAAAGTGGGAAGACAACATTAAAGACAGGACAGGCGTGGGGTTTGTAGACTCCCGAAGATTAGTAGAGAACAGGGAAAGATTGAGATAGTTGTTTGTGAAGTTATATGTGATGCCCCAACTACCTCTTGAGGTACGTGGTTGTTGTTGTTGTTGTAGGGTCTAACACAATTTTTCAGCTTAAGATAGCCAATACTTGCGGCCAGTATAACTGGTGGAGGAAGAACCCTGGAGAGCTTTGTGAAGAACCACCGACACACGAGGAGATACTGGCAACGTTTTTCTCTTACGCATGTTAGCTAAGCCTGAGACTCGAACCCACGCAGAGGTGAGATGGCAGTGATCCGGAATGGTGAGCGTTTTATACCGCTCGGCCACTCGGGGTCCCCTACGTGATGATGATGATGATGATGATGATGATGATGATGATGATGATGATGATGATGATGATGACAATTATAACGACAACAATGAATGTATATGTTATTAAAATAATGCATATTTATTACAAATAATACAATTATGATAATGTAAATTTGTTTAAATTCACTAGTGTGTAACATTATTTTGGATTATTTGGTCATTTACAACAAATTAACTCTACTATAATTATCGTCGTCGGCGATGTTGTTGCTTTTGGTATCAGTAATAACCATACCACAAAATCACATCTAGCATCAGAGTGGTCTAAAGCCCTTACCGATCACGTGACGGGACTGCGTGATCACTAATTTGAACAGCGGAATAAAATAATTTATCACGTAGCCTAGAATAGCCCTATCTAAAAATCAAATACTCATACTGGAAATGAATAATTAAAGAAAAACTGTTTACAACAAGGGTAATGCGTGGGCTGAACACCACCTTGGTACTAACCAAACATTTTCACTTAGTGTTTATGAATTTTCCTAACCAAGGTCGGATAAAAATTAAAATGTAGCAGCAGTATTATATGCTAGAAGTGAACTGGAATTTCCGAAAAAAATGTGAAATCCAGATAAAAAAAAATTATCATTACAATAAAATGTAATACAGCAAAAATTATAATAAAGAAATTTAGAACTAACACACAAATAATGTAATTATATATACGAACACCAAGAAAATTGTAATAAACCGCGACCAGCAAAGTAACCGAAAACAATGTAATTAACCGAGAACAATGTAATACCGTGCTGTAGCAAGATTAGATCTTTTTTTTTCTCCAATATTTACCAATCTCCACGACTATTTTACGCAGAAGCAAGCTATATTTCCTAACCTAGCGTATTCAGAAAAAAAAAAAAAACATAGCTGATATTTACACCTAGAACCAACTTGCAATCATATGTTTAAATCGCTAAGTGGTATGTAGTCCGATTAATCAAACCCCCAACCCAAGCCTACGTAATCATCACTAGACTATTTGAGGACATAATTTCGGCCATGCATCAAACTGAGGAATGTTTGAAGACAGATCTGTTCACACCAGATCGGTGCATATTTTAGACTCGTATCAGTATTTCTCGCGTGATTTGAGCTACCGTCTTATGAACGACAAATGCAGTCTTATGAACGACAAATGCATTATATTTCAAATCCTAAATATGAGGCCTTGTAAATTGGAATGGAACAACACAACCCCGTGTCCTAAATATGAGGCCTTGTAAATCGGAATGGAATAACAGAACCCCGTGTCCTGTGGTCATTTCGTGGCTGCATAGGGCTAAGCACTGTATGCAGAAATACTGCATATTTTAGGAAGCTGGTGACGTCAAAGACTCAAATCATCGATCGGTTTCAACGCAGGTCGTTGGGAAGGGTGATGTAACTAAGGGCCATATGGAAAATTATACTCGTGGTTTGACTGTTTTATTACACCTTTCAAACGTTGGATGTTATATAGGTGGCATAATTATTTAATTAAACTTTTCAATGCAATCAATATATTCGTAGGGATAATGATCAATTATTGATACACCTCATAATGGCAATGCCTTTCGATGTTCATCGTCAGAAATTTGATTTCGATAGTCATCGTCAGAAATCTGAATTCGATGTTCATCGTCAGAAATCTGAATTCGATGTTCATCGTCAGAAATCTGAATTCGATGTTCATCGTCAGAAATCTGAATTCGATGTTCATCGTCAGAAATTTTATTTCGATATTCATCGTCAGAAATTTGATTTCGATATTCATCGTCAGAAATCTGAATTCGATGTTCATCGTCAGAAATTTTATTTCTATTTTTATATACTTGATATATGAACATGGCTACTTTTAGCTATGACTAGGGTTATTTTTAGATACGAATATGGGAGGAGGGCTAGGGCAGTTTAAACCAATATTCAGACCTTAAGGAACTAAAAATATTAAAAATATACAATACCTTATTGACAAATATTTTTCAGTATATGGGGTCAGTGAGCCTGCATTATGCGGCATTAAAATTGGTGGCATATAAATTGCTTTGATATGGCAATAATAAAAATATTAAAAATAAATACATTTAATTATCGTTTAGACCTATCTTTTAAATGGAAACAAACTTTAAAATATTTTTATTTTTCTGTATTTCCTGACAAAATAAATTAATTTATAAAATGTAGAAATCTATTGGCCGATCTTAAACGATGCGGATCTTACACAATGCATAATACACTTCGCGGATCTTACACGACGCATATAAACAGAAGCAAAAAGAACGTTAACGTTGAATTGGTGAATCTACAAAATACTATTTTGTTTTTATAAATTGATATATGAAAGCTTGGTGCAATATAATATCAACTCATTTGATCCTTACATGATGTAAATCGTATGCACACAATACATATATTTTTAAAATAAAATAAAAAGGTCAAAATTGTAATAATATAATTAATCTCCAAATAGAAAAGTGTTTGATATTGTTTTTGAACTGGTATGTGTTCATCACAACAAAGAATCTTTTCATTCTTCATGCTTTTTAAATCTATCACATTTGCCTTTATGCTAGACACTTGCAGATTGCTGCTACAACTTTTGAAGACAGGTTGATAGCACAGGTAAAGTTCCTTATGTGGTGTTCGTATCCCAACGTACAAACAACATCCAACGATTCTAGTCAAATACACACAATATACAAACGCTCTAGCCATGTACACACAATATCCAACCACTCTAGCAATGTACACACAATATCCAACAACTCTAGCCACCATCACACAATATCAAAATACTCTAGCCTTGTAAACACAATATCAAACTACTCTAGCCACCTATACACAATATCCAACCACTCTTGATATGTACACCAAACACCCAACCAATCTGGCCATGTACACACAATATCCAAACACTCTAGCAACATACACACAATGTCCATTCACTCTAGCCATGTACACACAATATCCAACCACTCTAGCCATGTACACACAATATACAAACACTCTAGCCTTGTAAACACAATATCAAAATACTCTAGCCATGTACACACAATTTCCAAACACTCTAACCACATACACACAATATCCAACCACTCTAGCCATGTACACACAATATCTAACCACACTAGCCACATACACACAATATCCAACCATTCTAGCCATATACACATAATATCCAAACACTCTAGCCACATACACACAACATACAACCACACTAGCCATATACACACAATATCCAACCACTCTAGCCACATACACAAAATATCCAACCACTCTAGCTATGTACACCAAACACTCAACCAATTTGGCCATGTACACACAATATCCAAACACTCTAGCCATGTACACACACTATCCAACCACTCTAGTCATGAGCACACAATATCCAACCACTCTAGCCATGCGCACACAATATCCAACCACTCCAGCCATGTACACACAATATCCAACCACTCTAGCCATGTCCACACAAATATCCAACCACTCTAGCCATATACACACAATATCAAACTACTCTAGCCATGAAAACACAATATCCAACCACTCTAGCCATGTACACACAATATCTAACAACTCCAGCCATATACACACAATATCCAAGCACTCCAGCCATATACACAGAATATCCAACCACTCTAGCAATGTACACACAATATCCAAACACTCTAGCCATGTAAACACAATATCCAACCACTCTAGCCATGTAAACACAATATCCAAGCACTCTAGCCACATACACACAATATCCAAACACTCTAGCCATGTACACACAATATACAACCACTCTAGCCATATCCACACACTATCCAAACACTCTAGCCATGTAAACATAACATCAAACCACTTTAAACACATACACACAATATACAACCACTCTAGCCATATACACACAATATCCAACCACTCTTATCATGTAAACACAATATCAAACCACTCTAGCCATGTACACACAATATCAAACAACTCATGCCATGTACACACAATATCCAACCACTATAGTCATGTACACACAATATCAAAATACTCTAGCCATGTACACACAATATCCATTCACTCTAGCCATGTGCACACAAGATATAAACGTAGATCAGCGTGTTACTATTTCCACGATATGAATATAGATCACCGTGTTACTATTTCCACGATATGAAAATAGATGAGCGTGTTAATATTTGCACGATATTGTTATGATTCTATGATCATAAAGGAAGTAACATAATGAAGCATGACCAATAAGTTTAGTAAAATTATCAACTAATTTTTTCTTCTGAGTTACAAAGTTAAACTTTAAGAGGAACAGTATTCTGAACTAAATCACAAATAATCCTTAATGTTATATGACATGTCCAATAGGACAGAGTATTCCGAATGAATTTAATATTTAATGTACAAACGGTTATGCTGTGTCAGAAAGATATAATCCAGAGTGCTTGAATGAATTCATACAAATAAAAATATTGTTTTAGTTATAAAAAATGCGCTTTGAACCTCCTATCACTAATGTAAATACATGATTTCTTTTAAATTATATCAGAATGTAACAGTAAATGATTTCAGATAATGAAAAGTTGGTATTACCCTATATACTAAGTTTTCTGGACCTAGGAGACATACACAGTATATGTATCACATGTTATCTTCCAGAAAATGTTCAGTTTGTAAATAAGACTATGCATTGAACTTAAATATCAGTAAACAAATTATTTATAACTTACAAACATGACAACAAAATCTGGTACACAAAACGCTATATTTTTTCATATTCAATTGTGAGCACAAATTCTGTATACGTAATCAATATCAAAGAGGATCAGCGTGTCCTATTTTTGCACGAATGATCAACGTGTGCAAATTTATGGATTTCTGTCTTAACGCTGTCTCACCTAAAATAATCAATGGTATAGCGATTACCGAATGAGGAAACTATAGATATGAAAAATAAAAAACATTGACGTACATTTTTCGCCTGAATTACGTTTGTATTTTTGAAACATCTTTTGTAACACACTCCAAATCATAAACACTGTTCACTTACTATCGTAGAGTTTGGAATAATGATACACGTGGATAAAAGTAAATTAGACATTGAACAAAAAAATATATATGTTAAAGTAACCAATATAATGTGATCAATATAATGTGATCAATATAATGTGACCAATATAATGTGATCAATATAATGTGATCAATACTGTGCCGTTTTAAGGCATAGACAAGCGCGGCACGTGCCTATAACCACGCGCATCAGGTGGCCCAACGGTGGCCCAAAAACAAAATTTCGGACCCCCAAATTTCCTAAAACGGCTCTGAATCAATATAACGTGACATATTACTCTTGAGCAATTTTCTTATTTTTATAACTTTCTAAACAACACTCTTTAATTATTTTACACACAAATACATACACACATCTATCTATCTATCTATCTATCTATCTATCTATCTATCTATCTATCTATCTATCTATCTATCTATCTATCTATCTATCTATCTATCTATCTATCTATCTATCTATCTATCTATCTATCTATCTATCTATCTATCTATCTATCTATATCACATAAGCACACACATATTATCTCACACAAGCACACACATATTTCAAACTCGATATGTACACCTCATATTAGACCAAGTCATATATCTATCGCTATTTCAAACCAAACCTTTTTACGTCTCTTTTCTTTTTCCCAAGTTAACGCCAGATCAAATTAAATCTCTCTTTGTCTCCACTTCACTTCAAACCAATTAATATGTATTTGTTTGCAATTGACATCAGAGCGAGCTATATCTGTTTCCACTTCACACCTGACCGAGCTATATATATATATATATATATATATATATATATATATATATATATATATATATATATATATATATATATATATATATATATTTGTTTCCACTTAATATCTGTTTCCACTTCACACCAGCCCGAGCTATATCCCTAACCATTTTTTTTTCCACCTGACATCAGACCCAGCTCTACCTTTAACTCTGTGTACAACTCACATCAGTCTATATATGTGTACTACTCACATCAGTCTGTTTATGTGTACAATTCACACCAGTCTATTTATGTGTACAATTCACATCAGTCTATTATTTGTACAATTCACATCAGTCTATTTATGTGTGCAACTTACTCGAGTCTATTTATGTGTACAATTCATATCAGTCTATTTATGTGTACAATTCACATCAGTCTATTTATGTGTACAGATCACATCAGTCTATTTATGTGTACAATCCACATCAGTCTATGTATGTGTACAACTCACATCAGTCTGTTTATATGTACAACTCACACCAGTCTTTTTATGTGTACAAGTCACACCAGACTTTATTTGCATTTTATAATCTGGTCATTGTGACATACATCTTATCACCATAAAACTGAGTTTATTTTGCAGGTTTTTTACACCGTACGGTTTGCACCTATGTACGTGTGTGCTGATGTACCTTGATTGATTTGACTTGCAGTAGTTGGAGCAGCAAGAGATACAAGGGGGGGTGATGAATACACTTTCTACATGGTGTGTCATGCGATTTTGTAAATGTAGAAGTTGTGCTTCCAGACAACCACATGTTAATATTTACATTGCACTTATATTCCCAATATAAACAGTACAGGAAGCTCAGCTCAGCTAAAGTGTCATTGTTAATCGATGCAGCCGGTGATGTTAACCTGTAAAGAAAGTAGGTAGGTAAGAGAGAGAGAGAGAGAGAGAGAGAGAGAGAGAGAGAGAGAGAGAGAGAGAGAGAGAGAGAGAGAGAGAGAGTTGCGTTGTTTACGTCAAATTGTATCATACAAAATTGTTCTGTGTCTCACATAACAACCAGCATCATCATACAAAACTGTTCTGTGTCTCACATAACGACCAGCATCATCATACAAAATTGTTCTGTGTATCACATAACGACCAGCATCATCATACAAAACTGTTCTGTGTCTCACATAACAACCAGCATCATCATACAAAACTGTTCTGTGTCTCCCATAACGACCAGCATCATCATACAAAACTGTTCTGTGTCTCACATAACGACCAGCATCATCATACAAAACTGTTCTGTGTCTCACATAACGACCAGCATCATCATACAAAATTGTTCTGTGTCTCACATAACAACCAGCATCATCATACAAAATTGTTCTGTGTCTCACATAACGACCAGCATCATCATACAAAACTGTTCTGTGTCTCACATAACGACCAGCATCATCATACAAAATTGTTCTGTGTATCACATAACGACCAGCATCATCATACAAAATTGTTCTGTGTCTCACATAACGACCAGCATCATCATACAAAACTGTTCTGTGTCTCACATAACGACCAGCATCATCATACAAAATTGTTCTGTGTCTCCCATAACAACCAGCATCATCATACAAAACTGTTCTGCGTCTCACATAACGACCAGCATTATCATAGAAAACTGTTCTGTGTCTCCCATAACAACCAGCATCATCATACAAGACTGTTCTGTGTCAACCATAACAACCAGCATCATCATACAAAACTGTTCTGTCTCCCATAACAACCAGCATCATCATACAAAACTGTTCTGTGTCTCCCATAAAAACCAGCATTATCATACAAAACTGTTCTGTGTCTCACATAACAACCAGCATCATCATACAAAACTGTTCTGTGTCTCCCATAACAACCAGCATCATCATACAAAACTGTTCTGTGTCTCACATAACGACCAGCATCATCATACAAAACTGTTCTGTGTCTCCCATAACAACCAGCATCATCATACAAAACTGTTCTGTGTCTCACATAACGACCAGCATCATCATACAAAACTGTTCTGTGTCTCCCATAACAACCAGCATCATCATACAAAACTGTTATGTGTCTCACATAACGACCAGCATCATCATACAAAACTGTTCTGTGTCTCACATAACAACCAGCATCATCATACAAAACTGTTCTGTGTCTCCCATAACAAGCAGCATCATCATACAAAACTGTTCTGTTTCTCACATAACGACCAGCATCATCATACAAAACTGTTCTGTGTCTCCCATAACAACCAGCATCATCATAAAAAACTGTTCTGTGTCTCCCATAACAACCAGCATCATCATACAAAACTGTTCTGTGTCTCCCATAACAACCAGCATCATCATATAAAACTGTTCTGTGTCTCACATAACAACCAGCATCATCATACAAAACTGTTCTGTGTCTCCCATAACAACCAGCATCATCATAGAAAACTGTTCTGTGTCTCCCATAACAACCAGCATCATCATACAAAACTGTTCTGTGTCTCACATAACAACCAGCATCATCATACAAAACTGTTCTGTGTCTCCCATGACAACCAGCATCATCGTACAAAACTGTTCTGTCTCCCATAACAACCAGCATCATCATACAAAACTGTTCTGTGTCTCACATAACGACCAGCATCATCATACAAAACTGTTCTGTGTCTCCCATAACAACCAGCATCATCATACAAAACTGTTCTGTGTCTCACATAACGACCAGCATCATCATACAAAACTGTTCTGTGTCTCCCATAACAACCAGCATCATCATACAAAACTGTTCTGTGTCTCACATAACGACCAGCATCATCATACAAAACTGTTCTGTGTCTCACATAACAACCAGCATCATCATACAAAACTGTTCTGTGTCTCCCATAACAACCAGCATCATCATACAAAACTGATCTGTGTCTCACATAACGACCAGCATCATCATACAAAACTGTTCTGTGTCTCCCATAACAACCAGCATCATCATACAAAACTGTTCTGTGTCTCCCATAACAAGCAGCATCATCATACAAAACTGTTCTGTTTCTCACATAACGACCAGCATCATCATACAAAACTGTTCTGTGTCTCCCATAACAACCAGCATCATCATAAAAAACTGTTCTGTGTCTCCCATAACAACCAGCATCATCATACAAAACTGTTCTGTGTCTCCCATAACAACCAGCATCATCATATAAAACTGTTCTGTGTCTCACATAACAACCAGCATCATCATACAAAACTGTTCTGTGTCTCCCATAACAACCAGCATCATCATAGAAAACTGTTCTGTGTCTCCCATAACAATCAGCATCATCATACAAAACTGTTCTGTGTCTCACATAACAACCAGCATCATCATACAAAATTGTTCTGTGTCTCCCATAACAACCAGCATCATCATACAAAACTGTTCTGTGTCTCACATAACAACCAGCATCATCGTACAAAACTGTTCTGTCTCCCATAACAACCAGCATCATCATACAAAACTGTTCTGTGTCTCACATAACGACCAGCATTATCATACAAAACTGTTCTGTGTCTCCCATAACAACCAGCATCATCATACAAAACTGTTCTGTGTCTCAAATAACAACCAGCATCATCATACAAAACTGTTCTGTGTCTCCCATAACAACCAGCATCATCATACAAAACTGTTCTGTGTCTCACATAACGACCAGCATCATCATAAAAACCTGTTCTGTGTCTCCCATAACAACCAGCATTATCATAAAAAACTGTTCTGTGTCTCCCATAACAACCAGCATCATCGTACAAAACTGTTCTGTCTCCCATAACAACCAGCATCATCATACAAAACTGTTCTGTGTCTCACATAACGACCAGCATTATCATACAAAACTGTTCTGTGTCTCCCATAACAACCAGCATCATCATACAAAACTGTTCTGTGTCTCACATAACAACCAGCATCATCATACAAAACTGTTCTGTGTCTCCCATAACAACCAGCATCATCATACAAAACTGTTCTGTGTCTCACATAACGACCAGCATCATCATAAAAACCTGTTCTGTGTCTCCCATAACAACCAGCATCATCATACAAAACTGTTCTGTGTCTCCCATAACAACCAGCATCATCATACAAAACTGTTCTGTGTCTCACATAACGACCAGCATCATCATACAAAACTGTTCTGTGTCTCCCATAACAACCAGCATCATCATACAAAACTGTTCTGTGTCTCCCATAACAACCAGCATCATCATACAAAACTGTTCTGTGTCTCCCATAACAACCAGCATCATCATACAAAACTGTTCTGTGTCTCACATTACAACCAGCATCATCAAACAAAACTGTTCTGTGTCTCCCATAACAACCAGCATCATCATACAAAACTTCTGTGTCTCCCATAACAACCAGCATCTTCATACAAAATTGTTCTGTGTCTCCCATAACAACCAGCATCATCATACAAAATTGTTCTGTGTCTCCCATAACAACCAGCATCATCATACAAAACTGTTCTGTGTCTCCCATAACAACCAGAATCATCATACAAGTTTTTCACACATCAAAATTAATGTGACAATTAGATAATTTAATTATATAATAATTTTAATAATATAATTTTATACCATTTAATATCAAATATACATATCTACATAATATCAAGGAGGATAATTTATGCCATTTAATATCAAATATACATGGCTACATAATATCAAGGATAAATTTTGCCATTTAATACCAAGTATACATGGCTACATAATATCAAGGATAATTTTATACCATTTAATATCAAATATACATGGCTACATAATATCAAGGATAATTTTATACCATTTAATATCAAATATACATGCCTACATAATGTCAAGGAGTATAATTTATACCATTTATTATCAAATATGCATGGCTACATAATATCATGGATAAATTATGTCATTTAATACCAAATATTCATGACTACATAAAATCAAAGATAATTTTAAACCATATAATATCAAATATACATGGCTACATAATATCAAGGAGTATAATTTATACCATTTAATGTCAAATATACATGACAACATAACATCAAGGATAAATTTTGCCATTTAATATCAAATATACATGGCTACACAATATCAAGGATAACTTATGCCATTTAATACCAAATATATATGGCTATATAATATCAATGATAAATTTATACCATTTAATATCAAATATACATGGCTACATAATATCAAGGAGTATAATTTATACCATTTAATATCAAATATACATGTCTACGCAATATCAAGGAAAAATTATGCCATTTAATATCAAATATACATGGCTACACACTATCAAGGATAAATTATGCCATTTAATACCAAATATACATGCCTACATAATATCAAAGATAATTTTATACCATTTAATATCAAATATACATATCTACATAATATCAAGGAGGATAATTTATGCCATTTAGTATCAAATATACATGGCTACATAATATCAAGGATAAGTTATGCCATTTAATACCAAATGTACATGGCTACACAATATCAAGGATAAATTATGCCATTTAATACCAAATATACATGGCTACATAATATCAAGGATAATTTTATACCATTTAATATCAAATATACATGGCTACATAATATCAAGGATAATTTTATACCATTTAATATCAAATATACATGGCTACATAATATCAAGGAATATAATTTATACCATTTAATATCAAATATATATGGCTACATAATATCAAGGATAAATTATGCCATTTAATATCAAATATACATGGCTACACAATATCAAGGATAAATTATGCCATTTAATACCAAATATACGTGGCTATATAATATGAAGGATAATGTTGTATTAATATCAAATATACATGGCTACATAATATCAAGGAGGATAAATTATACCATTTAATATCAAATATACATGACGACCTAATACCAAGGGTAATTTATACCATTTAATATCAAATATACATGACGACCTAATATCAAGGGTAATTTATACCATTTAATATCAAATATGCATGGCTACATAATATCAAAGATAATTTATACCTTTTTTGATCCCGTGCTTAGATTTTATAAATAATTGTCAGCAGTAACATCGGTTAAATGCGGCCTAGTTTGTAAATTCCTTTATATAGCGAATGTATGGTTAAATGGTTTGTATAATCCTTTATATAGCGAATGTATGGTTTCCCAATAAAATAGGGTCGTTTATCAAAAGTAACTCACAAAAAGAGGGATGAGGCGAGTACAAAAGAGAGAAAGATGCGGCGAGTACAAAAGAGAGGGATGGGGCGAGTACATAAATGAAGGATGGGGCGTATATTTTGTTGTTTATTTTGGAGAAAAAAGCACGGCTTCAGTTTCCTTCAATAATTTCATAGCACTTTCTCCTTGGAATCAGATAAACTGCATTGTTTATTAAAATAAACAAAGCTTCTTTCCACTTATATCTTTGTAATGTATCCTCACTTGTTTTTGTCTTTGTAATGTATCTTCTAACATGAGACATTATTAATAAGCCAAAATTTAAATTTCCTGTTTAATGTCTTTGGAAGGTATCACGACAAGAAAGCAATTATGTTCAGCTGGCCATCTTGATTTCTATCTGGAATGACAGATTTCAAAAGGTGATTTATTAATAAAACTGACCGGCAGGCTTTAAAACGCCATCTCAATGTTTATCCAAACGAATGATTTCATGCATTAAGTTACCCAGCGCTACATGAAACCCATATATCACTACGGGTTATTGTTTGCCGGATTACTTTTAAATTGCTACCGGACCCGTGTCAAGCAATAGGTCACATTTTCTGGAATTAAATTCATCCAGTTCGTACACGTGTTTTAATCATCCCCCAAAGATATGTTCATGTATAATGTCCGATTTCCAAGGGACATTTAGTACGATAGAGTCTCAATTTCTCTGTAGTGTAAATAGGGCTGGATGTGATGGTGTATCAGGGCTCTTTGATGGTGTATCAAGGCTATTTAATGGTGCATTAAGGTGTTTTGATGGTGTATCAGGGCTCTTTGCTGGTGTATTAAGGCTATTTGGTGGTTATCAAGGTGTTTTGATGGTGTGTCAGGGCTCTTTGATGGTGTATCAAGGCTATTTGATGGTGTATTAAGGTGTTTTGATGGTGAATCAAGGCTATTTGATGGTGTATCAAGGTGTTTTGATGGTGTATCAAGGCTATTTGATGGTGGATTAAGGTGTTGTGATGGTGTATCAAGGATATTTGATGGTGTATCAAGGCTATTTGATGGTGTATATTTGATGGTGTATCAAGGCTATTTGATGGTGTATTAAGGTGTTTTGATGGTGTATCAAAGCTCTTTGATGGTGTATCAAGGCTATTTGATGGTGTATCAAGGTGCTTTGATGGTGTATCAAGGTGCTTTGATGGTGTATCAAGGCTCTTTGATGGTGTATCAAGGCTATTTGATGGTATATCAAGGCTATTTAATGGTGTATTAAGGTGTTTTGATGGTGTATCAAGGCTATTTGATGGTGAATCAAGGCTATTTGAAGGTGTATCAAGGCTATTTGATGTTGTAGCAAGGTGCTTTGATGGTGTATCAAGGCAATTTGATGGTATATTAAGGTATTTTGATGGTGTATCAAGGCAATTTGATGGTGTACCAAAGTGCTTTGATGGTGTATCAAGGCTTTTTGATGGTGTATCAAGGCTATTTGATGGTGTATCAAGGCAATTTGGTTGGTGTTTCAAGGTTATTTAATGGTGTATATAGGGTATTGTATGGTGCCTGAAAGCTATCTAATGGTTATCATGTGTATTGTGTTGCCTATATATGCTATTTAATAGTGTATTTAGGATATCTGATGGTTTATCTAGGATATTATATGGTGTATCGAGGCTCTTTATTCCATCATCTGTACTTCATGACGAAGACATAAATCGTTGCTATGGAAACATCTTAAAATAAAATGGATCCGTTGCAGAAAGAGCAATAGCAACAAAATGTTAATGAGAAGAAACGAATGGAAAGTAATATAAATTATAAATATTTGCTGCAAATTTTAATTCAGTAAATCGCTAAGAAAAAACCCAAAATGTACATAAAGAATTCTATTATAAAGCCAGAAACAATTTCAACACTATATTGACATATTCTTTACACAATGTGTCCCATAGAAACTACTTTACCAGGAAATACAGTAAGTATTTTGTATTAAAAACATTTGCATTAACATAAAATTTAATAACTTAACAAACCTAATATAAATAAAGATTGTTTGAAAATTAGAAAATTATCAATAATTGTGTAGTATCTTTTCAGTGTCGTTTTAAACCTAAGAGTGATGCATCAATGAGATAAATTTAACAAGGCATGTATCAATGTGACGTAAATATAACAAGGAATGGGTCAGTGTGACGTGAATGTAGCACAGGGTGCAAAACGTGAAAGTTTACATGTATCAGAGTAACCTGGATGCTAGTATTACTTGCAACACTATGACTTTGATGTTAACACTGCATGAAACAGTGTGACATGGAATGTTGACATAACACATACTCTTTGCCCTATATACCATTCACTTTGCAATAAACATTTACTTTACCGTGTCTTGTAAAGAATAAACTTCCGTACCATGCATCGTTTTTTGACTGTGCCATGTAATATTGCAATAGTTAATTACATTACCGTACTATTTGCTACTCCAATAAATGATTACATTACGGTATCATGTACTATTGCAACAAACGATTGCATTACACTACCATGTATTATTGCATTAATTATTACATTATCGTACCATTTTCTACTCCAAATATTAGCGTACCAAGCTTTATTTTAATAAATGATTACATAACAATACCATGTACCTTTGCAATAAATGATTACATTACAGTACCATGTACCTTTGCAATAAATGATTACATTACAGTACCATGTACCTTTGCAATAAATAATTACATTACATTACCATATACCTTTGTAATAAATGATTACATTACAGTACCATGTACCTTTGCAATAAATGATTACATTTCTAAATCATTTACTACTCCAATAAATCATTGGCACGTGAGAATACAGTACCATTTACTACTCCAATATTTTGTTATTGGCAACCCTTAGTCTCTAGAGACTACTCCAATAAATGATCAAATTACCGTACCAAGTACTGTTACAATAAATGATTATACTACCGTACCATATACTATTGTAATAAATAATTACATTACCGTACCATGTATTATAGCAGTTAATGTGTTAAGGTAGAATTTGGCTTTTTGACTGAGCTTGCATATAATTTATTCCCAATTAATTGAAAATGCAAATCATTTGTATTTATTTCTCGTGTCAATTCTACTGCATTTACAAGTCATAGTGGTCTTATTTTACTTTGATTTTAAATATAATCTGCTTAAATTGAAATCATTTAAATTCAGCTGAAATTGTACAAATAGTGTGCGATTGACGTTGATTGTACCACGTCATGTGTCTTTTATTGTCCATATAATACATGTGCTGTCGGGAAATATACCATTCTCGTCTAATAGAGCTTCAACTAAGGAAGCGCCAAATTTTCACATGATCTTATTAGCTGTCTACAGGGTCAGGAGGCAACTTTGCCAACTATAGTTTGTGTTTCTAATAAATTGACCATTAAGCTCAGAGTACGTCACTTGCTAGTGTATAATTATTTCTTTTTGACTTGCTTCAGCGGGTTTTAGACTAATGCTCTACAAAATAATTTTGCATTATTCCTTAAAGTACTATTGGCACGTGAGAGGCGCTGAAAGGAGGGATGTTTCTTTCTTTCTTGCCATAATTGATTTGGATAACTAGATGGTACACAATAAACATAATAAACATATAAAGTCCATACGACAGAATCCACTGCAAGATTCTACTCGTTTGTTCGTGTAACGTTGGAACTCAAAGAGCTCAACTGATTATATTTTTCCAATAAACTGAACTCGTGTATATATATGTGTGTGCGCGTGCCAGTGTGTGTGACTGGAGGGGGATGGGGAGGAACCATATCAACATAAGCAATTTAAACAAAACATAATTTATAAAATTAAAGTACCATCATTAAAGTAATAGCGTTTTGAATTTAAGTTTAAATGTTCTAACATATTGTTGGCACAGTATTGCCTGTCGTTTATTTACAAACTAAACGTTTCGTGGTTTAACTTTGTTTGCAAAACATCTAAGATAAGAACCAAATCTGTTTTATTGTTAATGGAAATGACTGCAGACGGATTCCTATGCAAATTGTGAGCAGTTTGCCTTTGCTTCTTGTTTCTTGAGATGTGAAATACTTATAAACACACACTCTGCAACTCTGATATACATCGTGAACAGAACACACCCTGTGACATTTACCAAATCGGTTCTTAGAATTTGGTCCAATAAATCCTTCTCCAAAAGATGTTACACGCATGCAAACACAAAAGAAGACTGATAATATTTTTTGCAGTTCATTTCACATCAAAAATTTTTATAAAATATCTATCGCTCCTCATCAGCTCTCGTTATTTGAGTACGATCTCCATTGAGTACGAAGAGAGACCAAAATTAAGGATGCACAAAATGGTATTTAAGCATGGGCAGATACAATGGTAATATTACACATGACCAAATGTAACGAATGCACGTAAAATGTTATTCTTATATATATATATATATATATATATATATATATATATATATATATATATATATATATATATATATATATATATATATATATATATATATATAATGTGAAGGATGCATATTGATACTAATTACATATAACCAAATGTTAAGTGCGCACACACAATGTTAAGATCATACATAACCAAATGTTAAGTGGGCACACACAATGTTAAGATCATACATAACCAAATGTTAAGTGCCCACACACAATGGTAAAATCTTACATAACCAAATGTTAAGGATGCATACGCAATGTTACAATTATACATGAAAAATCATGAATTTCGCAAATCAGTCAATTGTAATCATGATTAGAACCAGAAATCTCTTTTACTAGATTACAAAGTTGGCAAAGGAAGACTTGGGATGGGACATCAAAGTTGGCAAAGGAGGACCTGTGATGGGACCTCAAAGTTGGCGAAGGAGGTCTTGGGATGTGACCTCATAGACCCAGGAAAGAGATTTCCCTTGTTTCTACATTTTACGAGTGTTCAGAGCATGAATAATTGTAATAAATCAAAGTTCTAGTTTGTTAGCTGTCCAAACCAAAATACCTCCGTAACGATCTAATTGCTGGAAAATATTGACAAGTATTGATATGCTTTTTCTATTAATGCAGACTTACCACACTCTGAATACTTTTGGGCAATTTACTATAAGTTTATTACACTCTTAATACTCAAGGGCAATTTACTATAAATTTATTACACTCTGAATACTCATTAGCAATTTCACTATAAATTTATTACACTCTGAATACTCATGGGCAATATACTATAATTTATTACACTCTGAATACTCATGGGCAATTTACTATAAATGTATGTATTACACTCTGAATACTCATGGGCAATTTACTACAAATTTATTACACTCTGAATACTCATTGGCAATTTTACTATAAATGTATTACACTCTGAGTACTCATGGGCAATTTCTATAAATTTATTACACTTTGAATACTCGAGTGCCATGTTCACTTACTATTTCAAAGCACACCTTCAATACTCAATGGTCATGCTCAATTCCTATATCAAAGCACATTTAATACAAATGTACTTAAAATACTAAAGGATCATTTAATATGAATTTATCACACGTTCAATACTCAGTGGTCATTATCAATTCCTATATCAAGGAATATTTAGTACAAATTTACCAAACTTGCAATATTCGAGGATTGTGTCCATTTCCTGTATCAAAGCACATTTAATATAAATTTATTAATTATCAATACTCAAGGATCATGTTCCTATAACAAATCATATTTCTGAAGATTTCGCACATCCCCGTACCGATGAAATATATCAAGTCCCTAATGTAAGTTTTGGGTTAATGCAAGAAATGTATCGTACTCAAAATAATTGCAAATATATTAATGAAATTTGTCAAAAGTGAAACATTTAAGCTGGAAAAGTCAATGAAGTTAATTCGTTGTAGTTTGAACGTAACAAACATCTGTCTTGTTTTTGCAATCGCAAATGTCAGCATACTCTGTAAATGTTCCGTGTCCATTCCAGCCTCATTATGGAGGTCAGCATGACCAGGTGTTCTCACAATAGCCACTCCATCGACTGGTCTGCATGTGTGCTACAGTAAAGATGACCATTAAAATGAACCCACAAGCTAGGAATTAAAATTTTCTTCGCGCCACTGAGAACAGCTGACCGATATTACCGATTACTTTAGTCTTGCTCCATGTCTTTATTATTCTAGTGGATTTTTCTGGACAAAGATATGCCACACACACAATAAAATAAACATTACGTAGAGTATTTGCAAATCATATTACCGCGCTTCCTTGCTTTGTTCCTTTTTCTATCTAAATTTCTGAAATAGGGTTCAGTCACGGATGATACAAGCAGATTCAGCTAATATATTAGTTGTATTTTAATGTCCAGCAAGTAAGTTTGTAAGGAATGGAGTCTCAATAGTTTCTTAGTTGTGTCAAATGTTAGCGATAAATGTAGGCGATAAATGTAAGCGCAAGAGGGTCACAGTAATCATTATATGACATAAGTTGACATCCCACCCCCGAAATAAATAAAAGATAATAATAAACAACAACGTATGTTATTGCTAGACCTCAGAAACCATCATCATCACTTAGTCACGACTATAAATATTTTCACATTACTGTGATTACAGTTTTTAACCATATTCAAATTTTCCTTTCGATAGTGGTTGATAAGAAATTTTCCTTATCACAGAAGTCGTCTAGAGTTTGCTCGGACAGAGGTCTTTGTGATAAGACACGGTGCAAATTTCTTAGAATCCGTAGGATGGTGTGGGTAGAGTGTTAATTCGATTTGAATGTATACAAGTTTTGAGTTGTTTATATCGTAACTTCCGTTTTTCCTTAACTTCAACCAATCCAAATCACTTACCAATTATATATATATATATATATATATATATATATATATATATATATATATATATATATATATATATATATATATAATGTGTGTGTGTTATAACAAAGAATTATTATTTAGTACTTATAATACAATTCGAAATGAAATTTATTTTGTAAATGTTGCTTGCTTCATTATTTCAAAAAGAAAAGAAAGCAGGCATCTGAACAATCCCATCCACCAGACCATGATAACAATCCTATCCACGAGACCATATTAACAATCCCCTCCAAGAGACCATATTAACAATCCCCTCCACGAGACCATAGTAACAATCCTATCCATCCACGAGACCATACCAACAATCCCCTCCGCGAGACCATATTAACAATCCCCTCCGCGAGACCATATTACCAATCCCCTCCACGAGACCATATTAACAATCCCCTCCACGAGACCATAGTAACAATCCTCTCCACGAGACCATATTAACAATCCCCTCCACGAGACCATACTTACAATCCCCTCCACGAGACCATATTAACAATCCCCTCCAACAGACCATATTAACTATCTCCTCCACGAGACCATATTAACAATCCATTCGACGAGACCATAGTAACAATCCCCTCCACGAGACCATACATACAATCCCCTCCAACAGACCATATTAACTATCTCCTCCACGAGACCATACTAACAATCCACTCGACGAGACCATATTAACAATCCCCTCCACGAGACCATATTAAAAATCACCTCTATGAGACCATAGTAACAATCCTCTCCACGAGACCATATTAACAATCCCTTCCACGAGACCATATTAACAATCCCCTCCACGAGACCATATTAACAATCCCCTCCACGAGACCATAGTAACAATCCTCTCCACGAGACCATATTAACAATCCCCTCCACGAGACCATATTAACAATCCCCTCCACGAGACCATTATAACAATCCCCTCCACGAGACCATGCTAACAATCCCCTCCACGAGACCATATTAACAATCCCCTCCACGAGACCATATTAACAATCCCTTCCACGAGACCATGCTAACAATAACCTACACGAGACCATATTAAAAATCTCCTCCACGAGACCATGCTAACAATCCTCTCCACGAGACCATATTAACAATCCCCTTCCGAGACCATGCTAACAATCCTCTCCACGAGACCATATTAACAATCCCATCCACGAGACCATATTAACAATCCTCTCCACGAGACAATACTAACAATCCCCTCCACGAGACCATATTAACAATCCTCTCCACGAGACAATACTAACAATCCACTCCACGAGACCATACTAACAATCCCTTCCACGAGACCATATTAACAATCCCCTCCACGAGACCATATTAAAAATCCCCTCTATGAGACCATAGTAACAATCCTCTCCACGAGACCATATTAACAATCCCTTCCACGAGACCATATTAACAATCCCCTCCACGAGACCATTCTAACAATCCCCTCCACGAGACCATGCTAACAATCCTCTCCACGAGACCATATTAACAATCCCCTCCACGAGACCATGCTAACAATCCCCTCCACGAGACCATATTAACAATCCCCTCCACGAGACCATGCTAAAAATCCCCTACACGAGACCATATTAACAATCCCCTCCACGAGACCATGCTAACAATAACACCCACGAGACCATTCTAACAATCCCCTCCACGAGACCATGCTAACAATCCCCTCCACGAGACCATATTAACAATCCCCTTCACAAGACAATATTAACAATAACCTCCACGAGACCATATTAACAATCCTCTCCACGAGACCATATTAACAATCCCCTCCACGAGACCATACTTACAATCCCCTCCACGAGACCATACTTACAATCCCCTCCACGAGACCATATTAACTATTTCCTCCACGAGACCATAATAACAATCCACTCGACGAGACCATACTAACAGTCCCCTCCACGAGACCATGCTAACAATCCCCTCCACGAGACCATATTAACAATCCCCTCCACGAGACCATATTAAAAATCCCCTCCACGAGACCATTCAAACAATCGCCTCCACGAGACCATGCTAACAATCCCTTACACGAGACCATATTAACAATCCCCTCCACTAGACCTTATTAACGATCCCCTTTACGAGACCATACTAACAATCCACTCCACGAGACCATGATAACAATCCCCTCCACGAGACCATATTAGCAATGCCCTCCACGAGACCATAATTAGAATCCCTTTCACGAGACCATGCTAACAATCCTCTCCACGAGACCATATTAGCAATCCCCTCCACGAGACCAAGTTAACAATCCCCTCCACGAGACCATATTAACAATCCCCTCCACGAGGCCATACTAACAATCCCTTCCACGAGACCATGCTAACAATATCCTCCACGAGACCATTTTTACAATCCCCTCCACGAGACCATGCTAACTATCCTCTCCAAGAAAACCATATTAACAATCCCCTTCCGAGACCATGCTAACAAACCTCTCCACGAGACCATTTTAAAAATCCCAACCACGAGACCATATTAATAATCCTCTCCCCGTGATAATACTAACAATCCACTCCACGAGTCCATACTAACAATCCTATCCACGAGGCCATATTAACAATCCCCTCCACGAGAAAATATTAAAAATCGCCTCTATGAGACCATAAATGCAATCCTCTCCACGAGACCATATTAACAATCCCGTCCACGAAACCATATTAACAATCCCCTCCACGAGCCCATACTAACAATCCCCTCCACGAGACCATGCTAACAATCCTCTCCACGAGACCATATTAACAATCCCCTCCAGGAGACCATGCTAGCAATCCTCTCCACAAGACCATATTAACATCCCTCCACGAGACCATACTTACAATCCCCTCCACGAGACCATACTTACAATCCCCTCCAACTGACCATATTAACTATCTCCTCCACGAGACCATTTTAACAATCCATTCGACGAGACCATACTAACAATCCCCTCCACGAGACCAGACATACAATCCCCTCCAACAGACCATATTAACTATCTTCTCCACGAGACCATATTAACAACCCACTCGACGAGACCATATTAACAATCTCCTCCACGAGACCATATTAAAAATCCCCTCCACGAGACCATTATAACAATCCCCTCCACGAGACCATGCTAACAATCCCTTCCACGAGACCATATTAACAATCCCCTCCACGAGACCATATTAACAATCCCCTCCACGAGACCATATTAACAATCCCCTCCACGAGACCATAGTAACAATCCTCTCCACGAGACCATATTAACAATCCCCTCCACGAGACCATACTAACAATCCCTTCCACGAGACCATATTAACAATCCTTTCCACGAGACGAATATTAACAATCCCCTCCACGAGACCATTATAACAATTCCCTCCACGAGACCTTGCTAACAATCCCTTCCACGAGACCATATTAACAAACCCCTCCACGAAACCATTTTAACAATCCGCTCCACGAGACCATAGTAACAATCCTCTCCACGAGACCATATTAACAATCCCCTCCACGAGACCATTCTTACAATCCCCTCCACGAGACCATAGTTACAATCCCCTCCAACTGACCATATTAACTATCTCCTCCACGAGACCATATTAACAATCCATTCGACGAGACCATACTAACAATCCCCTCCACGAGACCATACATACAATCCCCTCCAACTGACCATATTAACTATCTTCTCCACGAGACCATATTAACAATCCACTCGACGAGACCATATTAACAATCCCCTCAACGAGACCATATTAAAAATCACCTTTATGAGACCATACCAACAATCCTCTCCACGAGACCATATTAACAATCCTTTCCACGAGACCATATTAACAATCCCCTCCACGAGTCCATATTAACAATCCCCTCCATGAGACCATAGTAACAATCCTCTCCACGAGACCATATTAACAATCCCCTCCAAGAGACTCTACCAACAATCCCTTCCACGAGACCATATTAACAATCCTTTCCACGAGACCATATTAACAATCCCCTCCACGAGACCATTATAACAATCCCCTCCACGAGACCATGCTAACAATCCCTTCCACGAGACCATATTAACAATCCCCTCCACGAGACCATATTAACAATCCCCTCCACGAGAACATAGTAACAATCCTCTCCACGAGACCATATTAACGATCCCCTCCACGAGACCATACTAACAATCCCCTCCACGAGAACATAGTAACAATCCTCTCCACGAGACCATATTAACGATCCCCTCCACGAGACCATGCTAACAATCCCATCCACGAGACCATACTTAGAATCCTTTCCACGAGACCATGCTGACAATCCCATCCACGAGACCATATTAACAATCCCCTCCGCGAGGCCTTGCTAACAATCCCCTACACGAGACCATATTAACAATCCCCTCCACGAGACCATATTAACAATCCCTTCCACGAGACCATGCTAACAACAACCTCCACGCGACCATATTAACAATCCCCTCCACGAGACCATGCTAACAATCCCCTCCACGAGACCATATTAACAATCCCCTTCACGAGACAATGCTAACAGTCCTCTCCACGAGACCATATTAACAATCCCATCAATGAGACCATATTAACAATCCTCTCCACGAGACAATACTAACAATCCAATCCACGAGACCATATAAACAATCACTTCCACGAGACCATATTAACAATCCCCTCCACGAGACCATATTAAAAATCCCCTCTATGAGACCATAGTAACAATCCTCTCCACGAGACCATATTAACAATCCCTTCCACGAGACCATATTAACAATCCCCTCCACGAGACCATTCTAACAATCCCCTCCACGAGACCATGCTAACAATCCTCTCCACAAGACCATATTAACAATCCCCTCCATGAGACCATAGTAACAATCCTCTCCACGAGACCATATTAACAATCCCTTTCACGAGACCATACTAACAATCCCTTCCACGAGACCATATTAACAATCCCCTCCACGAGACCATATTTACAATCCCCTTCCGAGACCATGCTAACAATCCCCTCCAAGAGACCATATCAATAATCCCCTTCCGAGACCATATTAACAATCCCCTCCACAAGACCATATTAACAATCCCCTCCACGAGATCATATTAAAAATCCCCTCTATGAGACCATAGTAACAATCCTCTCCAAGAGACCATATTAAAAATCCCTTCCACGAGACCATATTAACAATCCACTCCACGAGACCATTCTAACAATCCCCTCCACGAGACCATGCTAAAAATCCTCTCCACAAGAACATATTAACAATCCCATCCATGAGACCATAGTAACAATCCTCTCCACGAGACCATATTAACAATCCCTTCCACGAGACCATACTAACAATCCCTTCCACGAGACCATATTAACAATCCCCTCCACGAGAACATATTAACAATCCCCTTCCGAGACCATGCTAACAATCCTCTCCACGAGACCATATTAACTATCCCCTTCCGAGACCATATTAACAATCCCCTCCACGAGACCATATTAACAATCCCCTCCACGAGAACATAGTAACAATCCTCTCCACGAGGCCATATTAACGATCCCCTCCATTAAATCATGCTAACAATCCCCTCCACGAGACCATATTAACAATCCCATCCACGAGACCATACTAAGAATCCTTTCAACGAGACCATGCTAACAATCCCCTCCACGAGACAATATTAACAATCCCCTCCACGATACCATGCTAAAAATCCCCTACACGAGACCATATTAACAATCCCATCCACGAGACCATATTATCAATCCCTTCCACGAGTCCATGCTAACAATAACACCTACGAGACCATTCTAACAATCCCCTCCACGAGACCATGCTAACAATCCTCTCCACGAGACCATATTAACAATCCCCTCCACGAGACCATGCTAGCAATCCTCTCCACAAGACCATATTAACATCCCCTCCACGAGACCATGCTAACAATCCTCTCCACAAGACCATATTAACAATGCCCTCCACGAGACCATATTAACAATCCCCTCCACGAGACCATAGTAACAATCCTCTCCACGAGACCATATTAACAATCCCCTCCACGAGACCATACTAACAATCCCCTCCACGAGACCATATTAACAATCCCCTCCACGAGACCATATTAACAATCCCCTCCACGAGACCATATTAACAATCCCCTCCACGAGACCATATTAACAATCCCCTCCACGAGACCATACTTACAATCCCCTCCAACTGACCATATTAACTATCTCCTCCACGAGACCATTTTAACAATCCATTCGACGAGACCATACTAACAATCCCCTCCACGAGACCATACATACAATCCCCTCCAACAGACCATATTAACTATCTTCTCCACGAGACCATATTAACAACCCACTCGACGAGACCATATTAACAATCCCCTTCACGAGACCATATTAAAAATCACCTCTATGAGACCATAGTAACAATCCTCTCCACGAGACCATATTTACAATCCCCTCCACGAGACCATATTAACAATCCCCTCCATGAGACCATAGTAACAATCCTCTCCACGAGACCATATTAACAATCCATTCGACGAGACCATACTAACAATCCCCTCCACGAGACCATACATACAATCCCCTCCAACTGACCATATTAACTATCTTCTCCACGAAACAATATTAACAATCCACTCGACGAGACCATATTAACAATCCCCTCCACGAGACCATATTAAAAATCACCTCTATGAGACCATACCAACAATCCTCTCCACTAGACCATATTAACAATCCTTTCCACGAGACAATATTAACAATCCCCTCCACGAGTCCATATTAACAATCCCCTCCATGAGACCATAGTAACAATCCTCTCCACGAGACCATATTAACAATCCCCTCCAAGAGACCATACTAACAATCCCTTCCACGAGACCATATTAACAATCCTTTCCACGAGACCATATTAACAATCCCCTCCACGAGAACATAGTAACAATCCTTTCCACGAGACCATATTAACGATCCCCACCACGAGACCATACTAACAATCCCCTCCACGAGAACATAGTAACAATCCTCTCCACGAGACCATATTAACGATCCCCTCCACGAGACCATGCTAACAATCCCCTCCACGAGACCATATTAACAATCCCATCCACGAGACCATACTAAGAATCCTTTCCACGAGACCATGCTAACAATCCCCTCCACGAGACCATATTAACAATCCCCTCCGCGAGACCATGCTAACAATCCCCTACACGAGACCATATTAACAATCCCCTCCACGAGACCATATTAACAATCCCTTCCACGAGACCATGCTAACAACAACCTCCACGCGACCATATTAACAATCCCCTCCACGAGACCATGCTAACAATCCTCGCCACGAGACAATATTAACAATCCCCTTCACGAGACCATGCTAACATTCCTCTCCACGAGACCATATTAACAATCTCATCAATGAGACCATATTAACAATCCTCTCCACGAGACAATACTAACAATCCAATCCACGAGACCATATAAACAATCACTTCCACGAGACCATATTAACAATCCCCTCCACGAGACCATATTAAAAATCCCCTCTGAGACCATAGTAACAATCCTCTCTACGAGACCATATTAACAATCCCTTCCACGAGACCATATTAACAATCCCCTCCACGAGACCATTCTAACAATCCCCTCCACGAGACCATGCTAACAATCCTCTCCACAAGACCATATTAACAATCCCCTCCATGAGACCATAGTAACAATCCTCTCCACGAGACCATATTAACAATCCCCTCCACGAGACCATACTAACAATCCCTTCCACGAGACCATATTAACAATCCCCTCCACGAGACCATATTAACAATCCCCTTCCGAGACCATGCTAACAATCCTCTCCACGAGACCATATTAACAATCCCCTCCACGAGACCATATTAACAATCCCCTCCACGAGACCATATTAACAATCCCCTCCACGAGACCATATTAAAAATCCCCTCTATGAGACCATAGTAACAATCCTCTCCACGAGACCATATTAACAATCCCTTCCACGAGACCATATTAACAATCCCCTCCACGAGACCATTCTAACAATCCCCTCCACGAGACCATGCTAAAAATCCTCTCCACAAGACCATATTAACAATCCCCTCCATGAGACCATAGTAACAATCCTCTCCACGAGACCATATTAACAATCCCCTCCACGAGACCATACTAACAATCCCTTCCACGAGACCATATTAACAATCCCCTCCACGAGACCATATTAACAATCCCCTCCACGAGACCATATTAACAATCCCCTTCCGAGACCATGCTAACAATCCTCTCCACGAGACCATATTAACAATCCCCTTCCGAGACCATATTAACAATCCCCTCCACGAGACCATATTAACAATCCCCTCCACGAGAACATAGTAACAATCCTCTCCACGAGGCCATATTAACGATCCCCTCCACGAGACCATGCTAACAATCCCCTCCACGAGACCATATTAACAATCCCATCCACGAGACCATACTAAGAATCCTTTCCACGAGACCATGCTAACAATCCCCTCCACGAGACCATATTAACAATCCCCTCCACGAGACCATGCTAAAAATCCCCTACACGAGACCATATTAACAATCCCCTCCACGAGACCATATTATCAATCCCTTCCACGAGACCATGCTAACAATAACACCCACGAGACCATTCTAACAATCCCCTCCACGAGACCATGCTAACAATCCCCTCCACGAGACCATATTAACAATCCCCTCCACAAGACCATATTAACAATCCCCTCCACGAGACCATATTAACAATCCTCTCCACGAGACCATATTAACAATCCCCTCCACGAGACCATACTTACAATCCCCTCCACGAGACCATACTTACAATCCCCTCCACGAGACCATATTAACTATCTCCTCCACGAGACCATAATAACAATCCACTCGACGAGACCATACTAACAGTCCCCTCCACGAGACCATGCTAACAATCCCCTCCACGAGACCATATTAACAATCCCCTCCACGAGACCATATTAAAAATCCCCTCTATGAGACCATAGTAACAATCCTCTCCACGAGACCATATTAACAATCCCCTCCACGAGACCATATTAACAATCCCCTCCACGAGACCATGCTAACAATCCTCTCCACGAGACCATATTAACAATCCCCTCCACGAGACCATGCTAACAATCCTCTCCACGAGACCATATTAACAATCCCCTCCACGAGACCATACTAACAATCCCTTCCACGAGACCATATTAACAATCCCCTCCACGAGACCATATTAACAATCCCCTCCACGAGACCATTCTAACAATCCCCTCCACGAGACCATGCTAACAATCCCCTCCACGAGACCATATTAACAATCCCCTCCACGAGACCATATTAACAATCCCCTCCACGAGACCATACTAACAATCCCCTCCACGAGACCATGCTAACAATCCCCTCCACGAGACCATATTAACAATGCCCTCCACGAGACCATAATAAGAATCCCTTCCACGAGACCATGCTAACAATCCCCTCCACGAGACCATATTAACAATCCCCTCCACGAGACCATGCTAACAATCCCCTCCACGAGACCATATTAACAATCCCCTCCACGAGACCATATTAACAATCCCTTCCACGAGACCATGCTAACAATAACACCCACGAGACCATATTAACAATCCCCTCCACGAGACCATGCTAACAATCCTCTCCACGAGACCATATTAACAATCCCCTTCCGAGACCATGCTAACAATCCTCTCCACGAGACCATATTAACAATCCCCTCCACGAGACCATATTAACAATCCTCTCCACGAGACAATACTAACAATCCACTCCACGAGACCATACTAACAATCCCTTCCACGAGACCATATTAACAATCCCCTCCACGAGACCATATTAACATTCTCCTCCACGAGACCATATTAACAATTCCCTCCACGAGACCATATTAACAATCCTCTCTACGAAACCAGATGTATATAATTACTTTTAGTGGGAGAGGGTCAGGAGTAGAATAATAATTGATATTGCTGCTCTTGTAATGTAGAGTAAACTCGATGTTCACCATAGACGACATGTTGAAGATTTAATTTAATGTCATATTTTAAACACTAATCATGGGGGTGGAAGTTGGACACCATCCTACGACATCTTAATGGTAAACCAACGACATGTTTGATATGTTATACAATAAATGCTCAGTTCGGGAACGTGTAAGTGGTTACATACCGACAAGTGTTGATTAAAACGTAATTATAATAAATGCATTAATATGCAATGGAAGAAAAACTATTCCTGGTAAATATAATATGTAATAAATGGCGTCTGGATCAATATAATACTCATTAAATGGCGTACAAGTCTCAGTGAAAATGAATATAGTATTAATCGTAACGGGATCGCGGATGACATTGACTTGAATCATTTACCAGTTATGCTTCAAATGTATGAAAAGCAGAAGACAAGTTTTCGTAAATGGTTTCACCGACCTTGCCACGCTTGACGGTGCCAGGCTGCTCAATCTACGAAAAAAACTTCGACGCAATAAAATTGTTTTCTTTGACTAATAACCTTTCCGGTCTTCGGGACGGAAGATTACGATTGTGGTAGTACTGCTATGGTCTTCGGGACGGAAGATTACGATTGTGGTAGTACTGCTATGGTCTTCGAAACGGAAGATTACGATTGGGGTAGTACTGCTATGGTCTTCGGGACGGAATATTACGATTGTGGTAGTACTGCTATGGTCTTCGGGACGGAAGATTACAACTGGGGTAGTACTGCTATGGTCTTCGGGACGGAAGATTACGATTGTGGTAGTACTGCTATGGTCTTCGGAACGGAAGATTACGATTGGGGTAGTACTGCTATGGTCTTCGGGACGGAAGATTACGATTGGGATAGTACTGCTATGGCCTTCGGGACGGAAGATTACGATTGGGGTAGTACTGCTATGGTCTTCATGACGGAATAGCGCTTATATAAGCCTTTCTGGCCGTAATACGTCTGTCAAATCTCATTCGAAACCGACTTTAATCACTCAAACACTTGAATTGGTTATTTCATGTTTAATTGTACCTTGATGGCGTTTGTTGTAATCTTTTCATAGGAGATAGCGTGCTTTATGGCTGGTTCTCGACCTAAACAGCCGCCAAGAGATAACCAGAAGGCCAGATTTATAACTGGACAAAGGAAAATGGAAATGATACCACAGCTTCAAATCCAACATGATTCTACCTTATAAGTAAATTAGTCCATCAAACGATGGCAGTTATTCAGCAAAGGATCTGTCTCTTTTAAAACCCATTAACTTAGTCGGAGATACATGTATTACTAAAACTCCCATTACTATTACTGGAACTCCCATTACTAAAACTCACATTACTGCTTGCGTAATGTTTATGGTTAGTAATGACAGCAAAGAGGAAAAATCGGTCAGTGTAATTGCAAGAGAGTTTAGTTTTTATTTTTGTTTTGTGAGCATGACGCCATATTTTAGAACACGAGAGACTATATTGGAAGCAGTACCTGATGAGGAGGAAAGGGACCTTTGTGAGCATGACGCCATATTTTAGACTACGAAAGACTATATTGGAAGTAGTACCTGATGAGGGGAGGGAACCTTAGAAAACTCAGAGATGAACGAATGACCCACGGCAAGCTAGTTGCTCACTCACTGAGTTCAAGACTCGAACGCACGTAAAATTGAGTTGTGAATGGTCTGTAATGGCAAATGGCATATATCACCCGGCCACCCGGGACACGTCTTGTCAGTTGTTAAAAACGGAAATTGCCAACGTAATCGCCGGCAATTGGTATACAGAAAAAAATTCCGGCCCATATGAATTCGGTGGATATATGCATTGTTTAAAATAAACGTCAGTCCTGCCAGAAAATAAATATCTACCTTACTTGGGATCATTAACAAAGAAGTAAATGTTTCATTATGACGATATAAGTAGTAGTCTTGACAACGTTTGAAACTGTTCAACTTGTCCATTACTTGTCCATTACATGTCCATTACCTGTCCATTATATCCTATTTTACATTTTGATTTGTGATTGACTAGATACATTAAAACTTTGATTTGTGATGGACTTGATACATTAAAACTTTGATTTGTGATGGACTTGATACATTAAAACTTTGATTTGTGATGGACTTGATACATTAAAATTTTGATTTGTGATGGACTTGATACATTAAAATTTTGATTTGTGATGGACTTGATACATTAAAACTTTGATTTGTGATGGACTTGATACATTAAGACTTTGATTTGTGATGGACTTGATACATGAAAACTTTGATTTGTGATGGACTTGATACATTAAAACTTTGATTTGTGATGGACTTAATACATTAAAACTTTGATTTGTGATGAACTTGATACATTGAAATTTTGATTTGTGATGGACTTGATACATTAAAACTTTGATTTGTGATGGACTTGATACATTAAAATTTTGGCTCGTTATACAATTGATACATCCAATATTTTGATTCCTTCTACATTTGATATATTAATTTTTTTATTAACTTGATTCATTAACGTTTGATTCGTTGTACTATTGATGCCTTACAATTTAGTTGTTATGCAATTGATGCCATACAATTTAGTTGTTATGCAATTGATGCCATACAATTTAGTTGTTATGCAATTGATGCCTTACAATTTAGTTGTTATGCAATTGATGCCTTACAATTTAGTTGTTATGCAATTGATGCCTTACAATTTAGTTCAGTATAGACTTGATACAATTTTAGTCATTGACTCACACACACACACACACACACACACACACACACACACACACACACACACACACACACACATCTGTGAGAAAAATATATGACCATAATTCTTAATTTCATCCAACGTAATTAGAACCAAGCAATTTTCAACGCATTTTATTCAGGCTGCATTTTAAAGGAGCAAGCTGTCTCAACCGAGTAAATTATTTTCTTACGTTAAGCAAAAATTTACAATTAATTAAGATAACCCTATCGTTTTATTTTTTGACATCCTTTCTTCTATGCAGACTTTGGTTGTGTCATCGGAGTATAAATCCACACACACACACACACACACACACACATACACACACACACACACACACTAAAATCCAACCTCGCTGCATGCAAAAATGAAAGATAGGTCATAACCAACTCTTTCTGTGTATTTTTAGCTACGTATGAACTTCTTAAATCATCACAAATTATACATCTTTGTCGGTTTAAGACCTTTGAAGTTTTCCGTCTGACTTTAGTAAATGAAAGACGTTTAGTGCTTTAGTCTTAACAGATAAAGGTGATTAAAATTCCTAATTATCCTTTGGACTAATTGAACGCGCTTTGTTACCCAACTTTAGTAAGCAACGTCCCAAACACCTAAAATGCTTCCGCGGTGTCTTCATTATTTGAATTTTGTCGTATACCGTATACCGTATGTGTGTAGGTCGTATACCGTATTTAAGAAAATACGCTCAAATTTTGGGACTTTTTTTATTCGTCGGAGAACTGCCATCTTAATTGCCAAATGTATGAAGTCATATAATAAATGAAGTATTTTAATGAAATGTCACATTTATTCTTGTTCTCTCTTACCCAGTTTCAAAATACACAAGTATACTTGTGACCGTTTAAAAGGTCTAAAAACTTGAAGAGCGGGGAGGGAGAGATTATGTCCTATCTTTCATTGTGAACGTTTCCAAAAAATATATTTAGAAGCACAACCAATGATACAATTTGTTGCGTAGGGGAGTTCCAAGAGTGACCGACGGCTCATAATTGTATCCCTTTAGAAGTGTAGACACGTTCATTAGTTGGCGCTCTACTGTTTCGTATTTAACATAGGGTTAGAATTTTCAAGAAAAAGAATTTGACCTAATTTCCTTACTAGTTATTTAAAAAAGACAATGTACATCTTAGGTATTATTCAAAGAATATTCCATTCCCTTTATATTGATGAATGGTTGATTAGTGTACTATGGGTTATAGAATAAGCAGCTTGGCCTTCCTCCAGATGTGCATCTTTCAAAAAGTGCTAGCTCTACTTGCTCATTTTCACTTTCCGAACTTCAGAGGTATATTGTAAAAAAAAATAGAGCCGATAACTTTTTTTGTTACATTTTATATATTTGGTAATTCATTCATTGCACTTTTAGAAGCTGTATTTTCTGGTTTGGCAAAATTCATTTTCCCTATTTTAATAGCTGTTAAGGATAGTGTACTTTTGACAAATTTAGGTTGATTTTTGGAGCACACGGAAGCAGTCATTTTATTTAGGAGTGTGCTAACTAAGATCATTTAAAATTTCCAAAAGTACAATATCCAAAGAAATTTCAGCCACAATGCATGAAAGTAGTATAGAGGTACGCTAACATTCTCTCCAGCGTGCATGTTTAAAATGCAAACAACTTCACCTTACATACATCGCTCTCTCAAAAGTACATAATAATTGGTGAGTGCCACCTTAAATGTAAAAGCAATATGCTTCAATTCGGCTCTGAAATATATATGGTTCTAATAAGTCTTTGGGCAAAACACAAAGAATATCCGATTATATCTTTGCACAATAAATTCTGAATTGATATCAAGCCCTCACTTTAAATATTTTATGTGTAAACTGTGTCCAGATGAAAACAAACTGAGAAGGTCAGTTGTACCATGGTGTAATAAAGTGTGAGAAGGTCAGCTGTACCATGGTATAATAAAGTGTGAGAAGGTGAGTTGTACCATGGTGTAATAAAGTGTGAGAAGGTGAGTTGTACCATGGTGTAATACAGTGTGAGGTGAGTTGTACCATGGTGTAATAAAGTGTGAGAAGGTGAGTTGTATCATGGTGTAATAAAGTGTGAGAAGGTGAGTTGTACCATGCTGTAATAAAGTGTGAGAAGGTAAGTTGTACCATGGTGTAATACAGTGTGAGAAGGTGAGTTGTACCATGGTGTAATACAGTGTGAGAAGGTGAGTTGTACCATGGTGTAATAAAGTGTGAGAAGGTAAGTTGTACCATGGTGTAATACAGTGTGAGAAGGTGAGTTGTACCATGGTGTAATAAAGTGTGAGAAGGTGAGTTGTACCATGGTGTAATAAAGTGTGAGAAGGTGAGTTGTACCATGGTGTAAAAAGTGTGAGGTGAGTTGAACCATGGTGTAATAAAGTGTGAGAAGGTGAGTTGTACCATGGTGTAATAAAGTGTGAGAAGGTGAGTTGTACCATGGTGTAATAAAGTGTGAGAAGGTGAGTTGTACCATGGTGTAATAAATTGTGAGAAGGTGAGTTGAACCATGGTGTAATAAAGTATGAGAAGGTGAGTTGTACCATGGTGTAATAAAGTGTGAGAAGGTGAGTTGTACCATGGTGTAATAAAGTGTGAGAAGGTCAGCTGGCAGAACATATTAGAGACGATGTTGATTTGCTGCCAAGGAGATAAGGTTATGAGGAAATCTCGGAAACAATAAACACGTGCAACGACTAGTCTGATTTCTAGAGAATATGTTCTAGTCATCTGAAATGAACAAAAAGTCTTGTTGTTATAGAGACTGTTATATGTATAAAAATTGGACAGAATATAAATTCTCATATACCCATGGTTTACAGCCATTTAATGAATATAATTAATGCATGCGTGCGAAATACGCCAAACACCATCACACCAGTATATTTTATTTTTCAAAAAGAGCCCAAGCAAAATATGCAAGTCTAGGTCATGTGACTTTATGTCAGTACCTTATCTGTATATTTCGCCTTCGTTACTCCTTCTATCATCCTTTCTAACTCTTTACCCATTTGCGTTGTATATTTTATTTTCTTTGCGCTTCTTTGTTTCACCCTTTACTCCCTCTTTTATCTGATCATTTCTTACCCCAATTTTGACATAAAATTCTATAGTCTTTCCTGTCCCATTTCCTTCAAAGCAATTCACTACAAGACTGACACTTGACAGTGCTAGTGATAGGTATATCAAATAAATGATAAAAGTAGCAAGAGTTCAAGTTTCCAGGTCATTAAAACTTTATGTGGAAACTCTACATATCAGTAATCACCAACGTTCCTACTATATGAATGTTTTAGTAGAAGTTTTTTTTCTGGCATATTTCGCTCTCCTCCGTATAATTTTAAGTCCGGAGTTATATTCTAATATGAGATATGCGTGCGAAAAATGACTTCTATTTAAGAGATAAAATCCCTTTGATAAATAATAACGTCATCCTATAAAAAAAACGCTCTCATAAAGAAGAAAAATATATGCTTTATATTATGTTCATGGAAAAGGAGATAGATAGATAGATAGATAGATAGATAGATAGATAGATAGATAGATAGATAGATAGATAGATAGATAGATAGATAGATAGATAGATAGATGGATGGATGGATGGATGGATGGATGGATGGATGGATGGATGGATGGATGGATGGATGGATGGATGGATGGATGGATGGATGGATGAACAGATAAACTTTGAGAGAGAGAGAGAGAAATAAATGCCCAAAGAATAAAAAATACACCCATAATAAGATGTTCATTGTCCATACCAAATGATATTATTTCTATTTTTAAAACGAAAACAAGAATCTTACTGAGGTGGTGCTCTAGTAATTACTGAGAAATATAAACAATAAAAACCATTATTCCAGACCACAATTTTATACGGCTTTGATTTAATTGAAATGGTCTCCATGGAAATGTAACTCTCTCTTCTTTTCCTACTTTCTCTTTATAAACAAAAGTCAATTCCCATTGTCTTTTCTCGATATAAACAAAGGCAATTTCTTTCTTAACCCCATTCTCTCATTCTTTTATTTAAATGGACCATATCACACACAGCAACACCTCCGTCCGCGTGGTTCCGAATATAGACTCGGTCAGTATGGGCACTGGAGAATGCTTATTAGCAGTTTTCCATGGGTTGATGTTCCTTCAAGGCCGACAGGACAGGGTTGGTTATTTCCTAACTTATCTTACAGTGATTATTGACCGCTTCAGTGGCCTAGTGGTTAGAGCATCTGCCTCATATGCGGTAGGTAACGGGTTCGAATCCTGGCCAAATCATACCAATGACTTAAAAAGTGGTACAAACAGCTGCCTCGCTTGGCGCTCAGCATTAAGATGTTAGTGTTTAGGATGGCGATCTCGTATCAAGATAATGTGATATGACTGGGTCATACTACATGTCCTTAGCTTGATGCTAGACATCACTATAAACTGCCTGCAGACATCGTAGGGATAGGACTGATGCTAGACATCACTATAAACTGCCTGCAGACATCGTAGGGATAGGACTGATGCTAGACATCACTATAAGCTGCATGCAGACATCGTAGGGATAGGACTGATGCTAGACATCACTATAAGCTGCCTGCAGACATCGTAGGGATAGGACTGATGCTAGACTTCACTATAAACTGCCTGCAGATATCGTAGGGATAGGACTGATGCTAGACATCACTATAAACTGCCTGCAGACATTGTAGGGATAGGACTGATGATACACATCACCATAAACTGCCTGCAGACATCGTAGGGATAGGACTGATGCTAGACATCACTATAAATTGCCTGCAGACATCGTAGGAATAAGACTGATGCTAGACATCACTATAAACTGCCTGCAGACATCGTAGGGATAGGACTGATGCTAGACATCACTATAAACTGCCTGCAGACATCGTAGGGATAGGACTGATGCTAGACTTCACTATAAACTGCCTGCAGACATCGTAGGGATAGGACTGATGCTAGACATCACTATAAACTGCCTGTAGACATCGTAGGGATGGGACTGATGCTAGACATCACTATAAACTGCCTGCAGACATCGTAGGGATAGGACTGATGCTAGACATCACTATAAACTGCCTGCAGACATCGTAGGGATTTTGACTGATGCTAGACATCACTATAAACTGCCTGCAGACATCGTAGGGATAGGTCTGATGCTAGACATCACTATAAACTGCCTGCAGACATCGTAGGGATAGGACTGATGCTAGACTTCACTATAAACTGCCTGCAGACATCGTAGGGATAGGACTGATGCTAGACATCACTATAAACTGCCTGCAGACATCGTAGGGATAGGACTGATGCTAGACATCACTATAAACTGCCTGCAGACATCGTAGGGATAGGACTGATGCTAGACATCACTATAAACTGCCTGCAGACATCGTAGGGATAGGACTGAAATATTGCTAATGCCACGTTACAAAATTCAAAATCTAAATCCAATCTACTTAAAATATTGAAGACTAATTTGCATAATTAGCAAAGTTATCGACCCAGTTTATGGCCTACACATCGGAACGCAACTAGTTTAGGCAGAAATGGCTGATGTGGGATTATTAGTGAGATTTTGTAGAAGTTCTTAAGATCTTATCAGTCACTCTATTGATTCTATTCTAACACCACACTTTTCTGACCATAAGTGGTAAGTTGGATAGGTCTCCGCGCTTTCATATCCGTTATCAGTGACCTTACTTGGGTTCCAACCTGACTTTAATTAAGGCTGGCAGATAATATGAGCTTGATAGACAACGGAATTTATGGGTGGGAAATTGCTACCTTGGGCGGATGTACATGGGCCAATACGGCTGACTAGGGTTCTCCGGTTAGGGGACAATACCTTAAAGATTTCCCTACCCGAGTAGGAGACAGGTCACCCACTTCCCGTGACCTTTCAAACTACATGTATAATATTGTCGTGGGAACGCTAAACTATTTCTAAACAAACTATGTGGAAAATGTGAAATGCACTGGATAACATTAGCAGTCAAAATTGCTGTAATAATAACATCAAGTATAAACACTACTACTACTACTACTACTACTACTACTGCTGCTGCTGCTACGCCAATAATCGTATTCTTTAAATACATACTGATTGGTCTTGGATTGATTTTTTTTTATTTCACATCAACACATCAGCACCAAAGGACTAGAACGTCTTGCCCAAGGACACAATGTAGCTGATACAGGTTGGTCCTATGGTAGGATTCGAACCTGCACCCTTTATGGTCGTGAGTCAGCCAGGCACGTTAACCAGCTATATGAGCTGTTTAATATATATATATATATATATATATATATATATATATATATATATATATCTATGTATTTATATATTTATATATGTATCTATATATCTATATCTTTATATATATATGTATTTATATATATATATATATATATATATATATCACTATATATATATATATATATATATATATATATATATATATATATATATATATATATATATATATATATATATATATTAGTAGAGGAAAGTCTCCGCTCACCCCACGCTGATTGAAATACAAAATAATAGAGGAAACTAAAAACTTTGAACATGTAATTACTTATGGTCCAGTAACTTCCATATCTTTCTAAAATCCAAAGACAATTATATGATTTACGGATGCATAGATGGACAGAAGGAAGAATGAATGAAAATCAGATTAGGTATTGGTGACTTCATCATTCAAATAAAAATTTTCCAAGTGTCATTTTATTATTTTCATTCTTGATCATTAGTAATTTCAAAGGATTGTCATTTGTATAGATTATAAAATAATTGTGAAATTTAGGAACTCTAACCCTAACCCTAACCCTAACCCTAACCCTATCCCTTACCAATATACGAGAATAATAAACATATATATGATAAAGGAAACAATAAAAAATATATTGCAGATGTACGGACAAGCAATGCATTCATCCTTTGCTTTATGTTAAAGCTCTGCAAGAAAAAAAAAGACATATGCAGTGGAAAAACGACCGAAGAAATAAAGCAATACAATATAGGTGGAGTCTGTAACTTATATGAATTTGCATTTTGATCGTCTGTTAATGTATGTATGTATGTATGTATGTATGTATGTATGTATGTATGTATGTATGTATGTATGTATGTATGTATGTATGTATGTATGTATGTATGTATGTATGTATGTATGTATGTATGTATGATTAATTTATGTTTTGCCAATGTTATCGTATATCTTTATATCTACAAAAACAACAGATTAAATTGTTAATTTTGTTAAGTATTGACTGTACCCTATAAAATTTAATATTCAAGCTAACTGTATTCCTTTTAGAAATTTGAATTCTAAAATACATTTCCAATGTTAAGTTCTGATTAAACGCAAAACACAAATAGCAGCATAATATGCATAAACTGTACTGTACCCTTCGTGTCAAGGTCGCTCAGGTGACAAGGTCAGCGTGACATAGACGTCTTAAAATGAAGTCGCTTGCGGCAAGTATTCTAAATGAAGTCGCTTGCACTAATGGCTTTCACTCCACTATAATACCATTGAGAAATATACAGAAATGCAACAGCTTGATGCAGTGACCGCCTGAAAATGTTCTTGTACGTATCGAACGGAACCTGTTTCGTGTTTATTATCCTCATTATTAGTGTTATTATAGTTATAAATATTAATTACCCGGTTTATTATGTTTGTAAATCGCTTGTTTATAGATCGATATGTCAATGATTCATGTAGCTTATTGGGACGCAAAGGGGTTTAGAACTTCTCGAATTGCTTCTCTAAGGGACGGACATAGATTACGTCTTTCAACAGGAAAATTGGCAGAAAAGCTGTAGATTTTTTTTTAAAAAACAAATCGGGCAAATTTGGAAATATGACATTAATTTAAATTCTCACATTGTTAGTAGATGGAACCAATTACTATTTAAATGTGTCACTTAAATTTCATTTTTTAACAATGCATGGCGCAAATAATTGTTGTAAATGTATCTGAATACTTGTACATATGATATGTATATATGTTTTAGTGTATATGTATGTGTGTATGTGTATGTGTGTGTGTATATATATATATATATATATATATATATATATATATATATATATATATATATATGTGTGTGTGTGTGTGTGTGTATGTGTATGTGTGTATATGTCTATATATATATATGTATGTGTACGTGTGTATGTATGTGTATATATATGTATGTATATGTGTATGTGTATGTGTATATGTTTGTGTATTTATATGTATATGTATATGTATGTATGTATATATATATATATATATATATATATATATATATATATATATATATATATATATATATGCATTTGTATGTATGTATATATATATATATATATATATATATATATATATATATATATATATATATATATATATATATATATATATATATATATATATATATGTATTTGTATGTATGTATATATATATATATATATATATATATATATATATATATATATATATATATATATATATATATATATATATATATATATATATATATATATGTATATATATATATATATATATATATATATATATATATATATATATGTTCTTTTATGTTTACAATGTTTTACTCTATATTATTATTTTAATTTAGATGTATGGACTATGCAGTCTGAAATAAAGAATTCTTTATCTTATCTTATAAACGTTGTATTAACATTGAGTATGCATACACGTGGTATTAACATGGAGTTGGCTTACACGTAGTACGAACGTGGAGTAGGCATAAATGTGGTACTATCATGGTTAATCTATATCCAGAGTTACCCACAGGGAAAGTCACATTGACCTAGACTGAAAAATCTTGCTGACGTCGCGTGCAGCTAGGATTTGTTTAACAGATTAAAGAGATCAACACCAAAATAATACCACAGAGGTGTATCCTAGTTTCTAAGGTGTTGGGATTACTAATCAAACAATACCATTGATAGTAGAATAAAAAGACAAGTTTTTATTGTTTTCTATTTTTAGCAAAAGGAGTCAAAATAATTTTTTTTTAGGGTAATTTTTTGTAAGCCAAAGGCTCGAGTCCCCTATTGTGATACCGACTTCGGGATTGGCCAATGATCCACGGCAGGCACCGGGTTATTTATACAAATCTAATATTCCGGGAGGGACATTGCTGAAGAATTTAAAGGTCATAGTCAAGTGGACAGTGGTCAACCAAACTGTTAGGGATCAAATGCATATCATACAAATTTATGACATTACAATGATGAAACCAGACTTTGAAGATATGTATTGTCCATTATTGTATCGTAATGTTCATTTCTGTATTGAGATACATAAAATCAAAATCAAAAGCGCCTTTTCATTAGTGAGATGGACTGTGTCATTACGTCTATATTTATAAACAAAATCAATAACTACTAAGATTTCCTGAATAAAAACAGCAGCCAATTAGATTTCATGAAGAAAAAATAAACAAGAAAATATACTTATTTTGTTTCTTTGAAAAATAATGATTGTTTCTTATGTATGTATGTATGTATGTATGTATGTATGTATGTATGTATGTATGTATGTATGTATGTATGTATGTATGTATGTATGTATGTATGTATGTATGTATGTATGTATGTATGTATGTATCACACTATATCCTTAAGGCTAACGAATTTAGTTCCTTTTATTTTTTTGTCACATGCTTAGATATAGGCAAAATGTTTTACTGAGCGCGCAGTCGTTATTATTCTCTGTGTGTAAGTGTGTGTGTGTATGTGTGTGTGTCTATATATATATATATATATATATATATATATATATATATATATATATATATATATATATATATATATATATATATATATATATATATATATATATATATATATATATATATATATTGTCGTAATCATTATCTTTCTCCTGTTTGGTTGGAATTTCGGATTTTTGCTGAATGTTTATCATCAGTGTTATAATTCTTATAACACACACACACACATACACATACACACACTGTTATAATTCTTTTAATACACACACAGTGTTATAATTCATATAATACAGACACTTAGTCACACTTATAATTCTTAACGTTTATTTGTTCCTAAGTAGGCTAAAAGTTGCATAACACTGTCTAGTAAGGACAAAAAGCGCGGGAAAAACTAAGACGGTTCCTGACTTGTTGAATTGCATTGAAGTTAACACCCCAGGTGCGATAAAATTCGGTCCACAGTAACAGGCCACATTAACCCTCTATATGAATAACCTCCACAGAAAAATCACTCAAAAGCAGGAACAGAAGGTCTAGCTTCGTCGCCTTTTGTATTCGCCACAATTACTGCCACAATAGTGGGCGCTGCAGGACACTGGTCATTTAAGCTAGCCACTGGGCCTGGACCTATTTTTGTCCCTACGTTTTGTGGAAGGATGGCGACCTTAAATTTGGAGAGGTGCCGTTTAATCGGCCATAATCAAGGTTGATGCGAATAACTGCCACCGCTTCAAAATCAGTTTGAACTCTCTTATGAAACACACTTCCCAATGACATTTTTGGACATAAAAAAACAGACAGTCATGTGACCTTTTCACACCTGTGCTTTTGTGGTTTATGTTTATGATCTACAGTAATATTTTGGACACGAGAAAAGAAAAGAAAATATTGAATGACTTTGATAGGCTATTTTTCCACAAAACTACTTGAATATCTATGTGTATCAAACAGTGCTAAGTTGTACATTAGGACACGTAAATAACCAAGTCAGCTTATGAAATACTTTCGTCTTCCATCATGTTCATACCAGAACATTCTTTCATAAATCTATAATTTGCATACGTCCATATCAACTGTAAAGCTTTGTTGTTTCAAATAAATTGTTACCGTCATGACGGTGCATAATACACATATTTTACATGTATTATTGTTGATATTATTATTATTGATAGTAGTAGTAGTAGTAGTAGTAGTAGTAGTAGTAGTAGTAGTAGTAGTAGTAGTAGCTCCTTTAACATCCGACTACTGCTCAAAGTCGTATGGTCCTGTACAATGAATACGTTAAATCAATCTAAACAGAGCACGTGCAGTTTTGAGATTAGATTGAATGTATACTAAAATTTAAATCGATTCTGAACTATAAACCCATCACAGGAAAGTTTCCAAATCTGAACTGTAAACCAGTCACATGAAAGTTTCCAAATCTGAACTGTAAACCAGTCACATGAAAGCTGTCATATGTTGCTACGTATTTCAGTGTTTATTAGGACCTATCGTACAAAGCTTTTTCAGCGTAGAATTGAATTTGAATGGTTAACTTTTAAAGTACAACGCTGCTTGTTCAGCGAAGAATTAAATTGAATGGTTAACTATTAAAGCACAAAGCTGCCTGTTCTGCGCAGAATTGAATTGAATTTTTAACTTTCAAGTTACAACGCTTCTTGTTCAGCGTATAATTGAATTGAATGGTTAACTTTTAAAGTACACCGCTGCCTGTTCAGCGTAGAATTGAATTAAATTGTTAACTTTCAAAGTACAACGCTGCTTGTTCAGCGTAGAATTGAATTGAATGGTTAACTTTTAAAGAAAAACGCTGCTTGTTCAGCGTAGAACTGAATTAAATTGTTAACTTTCAAAGTACAACGCTGCTTGTTCAGCGTAGAATTGAATTGGGTGGTTAACTTTTAAAGAAAAACGCCGTTTGTTCTGCGTAGAATTGAATTGAATGGTTAGCTTTTAAAGTACAACGCTGCTTGTTCAGCGTAGAATTTAACTGAATGGTTAACTTTTAAAATTCAGCGCTGTTCTTTCATTGTGGAATTGATCCAAATTGTTTTAAAATTTCAATTAAATGGGAATTTTCTTTTCCTCCAAAAGGTTACTTGGTGCATTCAAAGCTACTTTTACCAAGAATGATACAAGGGTCACGTGGTCTATGGCTTCATGGACGGTGGCTGATAAAATGATTGTAGACTTATATGAATGCATTCCCCCTCCTCCCACGTGGCTACATCTGCTGGCCTGTGATTATTATAATTTTGTTCTATCATAAACCAGTCTAACTGTCAGGACCGGACTCTTTCACCAGCTATTAACCTGCTTTCGGCTGTATCCAGATTCACCATAGAACAACAGACAAGGGTCAATCATTCTCTTGAAATATATAAATGCTGATCTTTTATTAGAAATTCAGAATACAGTGTTTATACAGTTGGAACAACAAGAACAACACCAACAAAATAATAATAATAATAATAATAATAATAATAATAATAATAATAATAATAATAATAACAATAACGAAGATGATGATGATAATAATAATGATAATAATAATGATAACAATAATGATGATGATGATGATAATAATAATAATAATAATAATAATAATAATAATAATAATAATAATAATAATAATAATAATAATAATAATAATAATAATAATAATAATAATAATAATAATAATAATAATAATAATAATAAACATTTATTCAGTGATTTAAACCACTGGCCCATTTTATAAAATACAAGTAAATATAGTGTGAGCCATGTTGTACAGGAATTAAAATAGGACAATAGATTTTTAATACTTCACCAGTTTAAACATTTAGAACACTTAACTAATGCTAAACGTTTACAAAACGTCTGTTCTACATGTTTGGAACACTTCGCTGTTTTACACATTTACACATTCTCACCAGTTCTACACATTTTAAACACTTCACCGGATCTGAACATTTAGAACACTCTACCAATTCTGCATATTTTAGGGAACATAAATTGGAACTGTTAGAAATTGCTTTTTTTAAAAAAATAAGCTTTTTTACATCATAGTCGCGGAGATTAATCAGACACATCCCATCCTATACGCTTGGGTGTGTCTAATGGCGTACATCTGTGGACCTACTACCCAAATAAAACCCTAACGAACCTTACCGCATTACTATCCAATTAAACTGTAGAATAAACACCACCCACGACAAAAGCCAACAAAAAAACAAAACATTCAAACAATCATCCTATTTCTTACAATGTCTCCGTATTCTGTAAACATCTAGAACAAGTTTTGTCTTTAAACACTTTTATTAAAGCAACATGGGGATAGAAAATTCCATTGTTGGAATTAATTTCCGGTACACTTTCAAAGTGGTTACGTCGAACTTTTGTCTCATGCTTCCGCAACGTCACTTGTATCGTCCTTGACAGCATGTCACTACAAGAATATGGTGTCAAGGAATTTAACGTCTTAGGAATGAAAAAATGAAAAGACCAAATCATTTGGAAGATAAAAATTTAAAATAGATGCAAACCTGAACTTCTAGCAGATAAAGATGAAATGTAATGATGATAAATACAAATAAAATAGTGAAACAATATTAAAACCTCATTCCTCTACACAATTCCATATTTTAAGTTTTCATATACTTGTATAGTCATTGATTGAATACAACCGAATACAGGTTTCACTCCAGTGACTACTTAAGAGACCCGTATGTAAGTAGATGTTTCTAATACAGTAAAGACATTATTTGACTAATTAAGCAATGAAACAATATGGATGATCCTTCTCTTCTATACAAATCGTCTCTAACGCATGTTTGCATAATTTCAAACTTTTTCATTTTAAAGAAATATAGTTAAAACATATTTAAAAAACAACAACAACAAAATCATAATATCATAATATCCCACGACATATTCGATCCTTTTAATTTATCTGAAACATTATTCGGAACAAAAGTATTGAAAGAGTAAATGCCAAATTATTAAATATGGTTAATTTCTTTCACACAGTTCCGATTTAGCAAGACACGCATGGGGAACATTTAGACAGACACAAACTACAGAGAGTAATCCGTTATTCCATGTACAAGACAATAGAGAACACAGCCCATCTGGCAAAAATACAGAATGGTGAATTGGATTTTTTTTGACAGATCCATTTTTCTTTCCACGGATATAAATAAACATACAAGATGCTAGCAGTGGTTCCTTTAACAATTAGTCTGTATAATATTTAAGTACTTACCCACGTATATACAAGCTGTAATGAATATATCCAAATAGCACGTGCATACGAGTTGTAATGAATATATTCAAATAGCACGTGCATACGAGTCGTAATGAATATATTCAACTGGCACGTGTATACAAGTTGTAATGAAGATCGTCACGTTAATATTTTACACCATAATAATGAAGCAGGACGGAGTTTATTCATTTCTGTATATAAACACATCATAATTGCATCAAATTGAGATTTTCACGATAATTTACATTAAAATCACAATGTTTATTCATATTTCCTACTGAACAAGAAAGTATGTATACATGCTGTGCCATGAACTTGTCTTGGTTACTGAATAAATGACTGTCTTGGTTAAGTCAATAAAATATGCAATTACATGGGAAACAGAGTCTGGTTTCTATAATAAGCAAATGACGAACCATTTACTGAGCTTAAAGATTTGTTAAGTAAGTGACCAATCATTCAATCTTATTTTTCATAAAATCCTGATTTTAATCATAAATTTATTGTTTGGTTTGGTTAGTCTTATATAAAACACCATCTTGGTGGTCACATCTCTCTCTCTCTCTCTCTCTCTCTCTCTCTCTCTCTCTCTCTCTCTCTCTCTCTCTCTCTCTCTCTCTCTCTCTCTCTCTCTCTCTCTCTCTCTCTCTCTCAGGACTCTTTGTTCACGTAATTATAGTATTCGGTTAAAATCTAAATCAGATGTGCGTTTAAGAAGACCACCCCACCCGTCTATTTCTTAAATAGCGGATTTGTTTAACTGAAAATGCAAAGAACACAGACATAGGACATAGGATGTCACATGCAAAAGTTAGTGAAGTTGATAAAGAAAACCTACAATAATGCAACAGCTGTAAAATGTAATCTGAAAGCATAACTGAGACTGAACAAAACACGCTTGAGTATTTGTATCTTAATTTTCAACCCACCCCAACCCCTCATTTTGCAGACAAGTATACTCATCGATGTATTTGAACGTAATGATTTCCTTTACATCAATTATCCTTAATTAATTTCCAATGAATAGCTAATTATATTCTAATAGCAAACATATGGAAGTCTGTAAATACAGACTGGGGACTTGGAAGAATTTTTGGAGACGAGAAGCGAAAGTCATATTTATTACGTTTCTCATAGATAGCTGTTTCACAATGAGAGGCCAGTTGTTGTTTTTTTTTTTACTTACGAAAGGGAATTAATTAAGATAAGAATGCACTCAGATTTATAACTTAAGGGTTATTGGCAGTATAAATGAACTTTACTCTCTCTCTCTCTCTCTCTCTCTCTCTCTCTCTCTCTCTCTCTCTCTCTCTCTCTCTCTCTCTCTCTCTCTCTCTCTCTCTCTCTCTCTCTGTTACAGTTAAATCTCACTTATAGTATGTTATTAGTGTAATTTTGTATATAACGTTTAAATATTAATTGTTAGGGACTGTATTGTATTGTGACTATTTCATGACGATTAATCAAGATGCAACAAGAGTACAACTATCATATACACTGGTCATTTCATGACAAAGATCACAATGTACAGGCACATGTTGCTGCCATATTGTTTTCTTTCTAGTCAACCCGGTACTTTGACAATAGCCAATATAATTCCGAAAACATTCCTGATATACATAATATAAAATGAATCATTTGTTTGTTTTCACTTTACTTCGGTTCCTCTCTTCTTTCTCCGCATGCAGTTATCTAAGTAATAACCCGCCACATCGTCAGGTATTATCCGTCTTCCGTTCTTAATACCCTTCTTTATATAAAGAAACGTACTTGTCATTATCCTAAAATATACCTTATATATAACTTGTCCTAAAATATACCTTATATATATAACTTGTCCTAAAATATACCTTATATATATAACTTGTCCTAAAATATACCTTATATGTATAACTTGTCCTAAAATATACCTTATATATAACTTGTCCTAAAATATACCTTATATGTATAACTTGTCCTAAAATATACCTTATATATAACTTGTCCTAAAATATACCTTATATATATAACTTGTCCTAAAATATACCTTATATATATAACTTGTCCTAAAATATACCTTATATGTATAACTTGTCCTAAAATATACCTTATATATATAACTTGTCCTAAAATATACCTTATATATATAACTTGTCCTAAAATATACCTTATATATATAACTTGTCCTAAAATATACCTTATATGTATAACTTGTCCTAAAATATACCTTATATATAACTTGTCCTAAAATATACCTTATATATATAACTTGTCCTAAAATATACCTTATATATATAACTTGTCCTAAAATATACCTTATATGTATAACTTGTCCTAAAATATACCTTATATATATAACTTGTCCTAAAATATACCTTATATATATATAACTTGTCCTAAAATATACCTTATATATATAACTTGTCCTAAAATATACCTTATATGTATAACTTGTCCTAAAATATACCTTATATGTATAACTTGTCCTAAATATACCTTATATGTATAACTTGTCCTAAAATATACCTTATATATATAACTTGTCCTAAAATATACCTTATATATATAATTTGTCCTAAAATATACCTTATATATATAACTTGTCCTAAAATATACCTTATATATATAACTTGTCCTAAAATATACCTTATATGTATAACTTGTCCTAAAATATACCTTATATATATAACTTGTCCTAAAATATACCTTATATGTATAACTTGTCCTAAAATATACCTTATATATATAACTTGTCCTAAAATATACCTTATATATATAACTTGTCCTAAAATATACCTTATATATATAACTTGTCCTAAAATATACCTTATATCTATAACTTGTCCTAAATATACCTTATATATATAACTTGTTCTAAGATATACCTTATATATATAACTTGTCCTAAAATATACCTTATATATATAACTTGTCCTAAATATACCTTATATATATAACTTGTCCTAAAATATACCTTATATATATAACTTGACCTAAATATACCTTATATATATAACTTGTCCTAAAATATACCTTATATGTATAACTTGTCCTAAAATATACCTTATATATATATAACTTGTCCTAAAATATACCTTATATATATATATATGTATAACTTGTCCTAAAATATACCTTTTATGTATAACTAGTCCTTAAATATACCTTATATATATAACTTGTCCTAAAATATACCTTATATATATAACTTGTCCTAAAATATACCTTATATGTATAACTTGTCCTAAAATATACCTTATATATATATATATATATATATATATATATGTATAACTTGTCCTAAAATATACCTTATATGTATAACTTGTCCTAAAATATACCTTATATATATAACTTGTCCTAAATTATACCTTATATATATAACTTGTCCTAAAATATACCTTATATATAACTTGTCCTAAATATACCTTATATATATAACTTGTCCTAAAATATACCTTATATGTATAACTTGTCCTAAAATATACCTTATATATATAACTTGTCCTAAAATATACCTTATATATATATATATGTATAACTTGTCCTAAAATATACCTTATATGTATAACTTGTCCCTAAAATATACCTTATATATATAACTTGTCCTAAAATATACCTTATATATATAACTTGTCCTAAAATATACCTTATGTGTATAACTTGTCCTAAAATATACCTTATATATATATAACTTGTCCTAAAATATACCTTATATGTATAACTTGTCCTAAAATATACCTTATATGTATAACTTGTCCTAAAATATACCTTATATGTATATAGTAAATGTTCATGTACGTATGATTCAAAGCAAGATAACGACAAATTTTATCATAATTACAAACTGATCAGGAAAGATGTATGAGCAGTTTCGAACTTTCCAAAATGGTCACAGGTTCGGGTCTGAATGTCAAACGAAATGATTGCTTGCGTACGTACGTATGTATTATAGTATTAAATATCGTATGCTGAAAAATGGCGTTCAGCCCCACAACAACAACAACAACAACTACAGGCAACCATACATTGAATTAGTAACTACAGCCAAAACTGTTCATGACTGAAAAGAATCCATTTCATTATGTGTAGAAAGGCAGCCCATGTTCAATTTCTCAAAGTCTGACACAAATTATTCTCATTATGTGTAGAAGGGCAGCCCATGTTCAATTTCTCAAAGTCTGACACAAATTATTTTCATTATGTGTAGAAAGGCAGCCCATGTTCAATTTCTAAAAGTCTGACACAAAATATTTTCATTATGTGTAGAAGGGCAGCCAATGTTCAATTTCTCAAAGTATGACACAAATTTTTTTCATTATGTGTAGAAGGGCAGCCAATGTTCAATTTCTCAAAGTCTGACACGAATTATTTTCATTATGTGTAGAAAGGCAGCCCATGTTCAATTTCTCAAAGTCTGACACAAATTATTCCACTTCTCCATGTCATTACATGCCTTATTCGTATTTTATTTTAAATACATACACAATCCATTTTGCCGTAGATTCATTCAAAGTATGTGTCCGTACACACAGACTCCATACATTACAGCTGCCCGTACACACAGACTCCATACATTACAGCTGTCCGTACACACAAACTCCATACATTACAGCTGTCCGTACACACAACCTCATACTTCACAGCTGTCCGTACACACAGACTCTATACATTACAGCTGTCCGTACACACAGACTCCATACATTACAGCTGTCCGTACACAGACTCATACATTACAGCTGTCCGTACACACAGACTCCATATTTTTGTACATTACAGCTGATGTATATAATTGCTTTATTAAAAGCTTTTATGAAACAAACTCAGAAGTAAAGTTGCTTGATACTGGATTGAAACAAAAAAATGAGATCGAGCTATTACCCTCGTGATCAGAATAGCACATCACCCACCTGTACTCAAGTTAATGGTGTTAATAACCATTGAACTGCCAGCCATAATTTTCAAATGACTTTTTAAAAAATTAGAAATGTTAAATCAATATGTTGTTATTAGATGAGAGACAAATTGTACCGTTTGAGAGTATATATTGCACCATTTGAGAGTACAAATTGCACCGTTTGCAGACACAGATAAGATAAAATATGTAAATTTTGCAAAAATCATTGTATAACCAATCCGGCTAATTTTCGGTTATTCAACTTCGTGGACCAGCCCGGGTTACCTGATATCGGCTAAGTTTTGGTCAAACCACACAGGGAATGACCCTTAGATACATGTAACTGTACTTGTGTAAACTGACCATTAGACAGGGCAATAATAAGTGAAACCACTTGGAAGATGACCCCTGGACATATGTATAGTACCGCTGTGAATTGCAATGTATTTGAAATCAGGCCGGATGGTGTTGTGTACGCTGTAAGAGTAATGACTTGATTCAGCATATTTTCCTCAGCCTAAATTAGAAACAAAGAATTGATGGTAGAAAATGTTCACATATTAACTGAGTGTACGATGATGGTTTACATTAATGATTGTGTACTGTATTGGATCAAATGTATCATTGTGTACTTTATTGTATCAAGTTTATTATTGTGTACGGTATTAGATCAAATGTATCATTATGTATTTTATTGATGTATTCGTTTACTAGTCTGAGTGGAGTGACGTATTCAAATATGAAAAGCCAAGAACTTTCTACAGATAAAGTTATTGAATGACCTTCACCTATATATATACATTGAAGAATAATCACTAATTATTCCAGATCGTTGCTTAAATACTAGATCATCGGGCGATAAGGTCTAAAAATTCAACAGAATCAATACTGGGTCTATCTGACCACTTGACCATCTCTTTCCCCAATTGGTACCCCTGACACTACGTGATAAATCGATTAAACTCTCTGAACCGCTACGGCCACTGAGATAGGACCAACAATCTAGCCGTTCATCAAGCACCTGATGATATCACTATCCAGTGTTGCCTAGCAACACAGTCTTTATTAGGACAACCTACTGATCTCCCGGCCTATCTATCCGTCTGTCCCATGGACGTAGAGGATTTAACCCAGTTATGACTCAAGAAGTGTCTATTCCTGTACTATATGTTGATATTTGAACATTAGTCCTATTTTTACGCAACTCGATAAGCCAGTCTTTATCATCACAACATTTTCATGAGGAAATGTCGGGAGAAGGGGATAACATTCGGAATTAACATTTTCCTCACTTTCTCAGAAGGTGCCTCAAATCAAAACGTTCCTTCCGATGCTGGAGTAATAAAAGCAACATCCACTCAATCTTTTCTGTAAGCAGAAAGTCTTCCATGAAATTTACGTTAATCTTTTCTGTAAGCAGAAAGTCTTTCATGAAATTTACGTCAATCTTTTCTGTAAGCAGAAAGTCTTCCATGAAATTTACGTCAATCTTTTCTGTAAGCAGAAAGTCTTCCATGCAATTAAGGTCAATCTTTCCTGTAAGCAGAAAGTCTTCCATGCAATTTACGTCAATCTTTTCTGTAAGCAGAAAGTCTTCCCTGCAATTTACGTCAATCTTTTCTGTAAGCAGAAAGTCTTCCATGCAATTTACGTCAATCTTTCCTGTAAGCAGAAAGTCTTCCATGCAATTTACGTCAATCTTTTCTGTAAGCAGAAGGTCTTCCATGCAATTTACGTCAATCTTTTCTGTAAGCAGAAAGTCTTCCATGCAATTTACATCAATCTTTCCTGTAAGCAGAAAGTCTTCCATACAATTTACGTCAATCTTTCCTGTAAGCAGAAAGTCTTCCATGCAATTTACGTCAATCTTTCCTGTAAGCAGAAAGTCTTCCATGCAATTTACGTCAATTTACGTCAATCTTTCCTGTAAGCAGAAAGTCTTCCATGCAATTTACGTCAATCTTTTCTGTAAGCAGAAGGTCTTCCATGCAATTTACGTCAATCTTTCCTGTAAGCAGAAAGTCTTCCATGCAATTCACGTCAATCTTTCCTGTAAGCAGAAAGTCTTCCCTGCAATTTACGTCAATCTTTTCTGTAAGCAGAAAGTCTTCCATGCAATTTACGTCAATCTTTTCTGTAAGCAGAAAGTCTTCCATGCAATTTACATCAATTTACGTCAATCTTTCCTGTAAGCAGAAAGTCTTCCATGCAATTTACGTCAATCTTTTCTGTAAGCAGAAGGTCTTCCATGCAATTTACGTCAATCTTTTCTGTAAGCAGAAAGTCTTCCATGCAATTTACGTCAATCTTTCCTGTAAGCAGAAAGTCTTCCATGCAATTTACGTCAATCTTTCCTGTAAGCAGAAAGTCTTCCATGCAATTTACGTCAATCTTTCCTGTAATCAGAAAGTCTTCCATGCAATTTACGTCAAATATCAGAGTAAATACACCGTAGTAGAGTATACACTCTGCTCCATGTCTCATAGCGTGCATATTGAAGGTCTTTGATGTAACTTATTTTTAATGTCTTATTACTGAAATCATAATAACGCAAATATACTCATTTCAATAGTAGCGAAACTTGTAGAATTATCGCTTATATCAAACCGCATCTGGATATACTTTCTGCAATAATTTCAGAGTACATATATATATATATATATATATATATATATATATATATATATATATATATATATATATATATATATATATATATATATATATATATATATATATATATATAAAGATAGATATGAAATCCCTAGTTTCAAAAGGAAACATGCATAAGGGAAGTTTTGTCTAGCGACGTAGGCAAACAACGTCACTGCCTGAACAAACTGAACTGATAGTCTCGTTTCGAGTTCCTATTTCAGTCACTTTTGTTGATTTTTAGTAAAGGAAAGATAAAATGTTAACAAGATCGTTTGCTGAGATGTTGGCCCAAGGCATAATATTTATATTATTTCCGTTTGCTTTGTGCAATGTTTTGAAAAAGCACGCAAAACCATGAGCAATCCATTTTGTCAAACATTGGCAGATGTCAACACATGGCGGCAACAGGAGAGCAGCAGCTTGGCCGAAATAGTGGTACACATCAATCAGAAATTAAAAATCTGCAAATGTTTACGTAAACATGAAGTCTTGACGTCATCAGAATGAGATATTACTCAATTCACGTCATCTCATTTCATCAGCCAATAAAGTAATTCTTCCTAGAGACTCTCGTACGACAGTTTTCACCACGAGATCAGACTGAACAAGAATATATCCACGATGTTTTCCGGTCTTCGACGGAAAGTCTCGAGAATGCTTTGACTTTATGCAGCTAATGTTTATTCCAAATGTAACCAAATGTACTTAAAACATGCAAAAGAGTTAAATGCTGAACCGCAAATATGAGAGATAAGTGTAATCTTATGATCTAGATTGATCTTGTTACGGAATGAAGGTGATAGCAAGACAAGAAGACTTTTTTTGAAGAAACTAATATGTTAAAATATTGCAATAAAGAGAAAATGAGTGAATTAAGCAAAAACTGAAGAATGCCATTTTAGAACATTTATGTTTTTGTTAGATAAGGAGTAATAATATAAATAACTATCGAAAAGATCAATAGTTTACTATATTTTCATTTTGTCTCAGCAAACTTGTACATATCAGGTTGTCATAGCAATAACTGAGATGACTAGGATTGAACTAAACGATTTTGCAGATGGGTTACATCACGTGACTCAACGTCGATTTGATACTGCCATTTTCTCAGGTTTATCGTGCTAAGTAAAGATAGCGACTGGGAAATTAACATGTTTGGGTATTATGCAGAAATGGTTACATAGTAAAGGTTGAAAAGTTCAAGTCGCATGATTTTTCAATGACTATTTGGATTAGTGAATGTTATTTTCTTTTTGCAGCTTTTGTTGAATTAATGGAAGAGTAAATAAAACAAAACACTCTAAACACAGTGCTGCCAAATAAACGTATATCAAGATAACTTGTTGTCAATATAAGATATTTCCTATAGCTGTGTTGAAAGTGGTAGCTTTTTCTGGAGAATGAAAAGTTGCACATTATGAGAAAGAATTGGAGGAAAAATAGCAACAGAAAAAGTTTGCATACCAACGTACCATTGTCTACGGGGTAATTTGAGTTTGAAAAGTAGTAACAGAAAAAGTAACCTGCGAGCCAACGGACTATTGTTTACGGGTAATTTCAGTTTTAAAAGTATAGCAACATTAAAAAGTCTCTCCCCTGCAAACCAACGTACCATTGTTTACAGGGTAATTTCATTTTGAAAATTAAATAAACATTATTTTGTTCAGTATAATAAACGTTTGATACTGCGGAAAGATTTCTAATTATAGCTTTTTGACGTTACAGAAAAATAAAATCGATATCAATATTTAGTTAGTAATACAAACCAAATATCAGTTAACTCTCCTTAACGTCAAATGCTAGAACACCAACAGAATATCAATTTTTTTTTTCCAGAACTTTACACAGCTAATATACTGTATAAAAAATCTGTAACGTTACGGAAAATAAATCGAGATTTGGTTGGTATAATAGCATTTGACGTTACGGAAAATAAATCGAGATTTGGTTGGTATAATAGCATTTGACGTTACGGAAAATAAATCGAGATTTGGTTGGTATAATAGTATTTGACGTTACGGAAAATAAATCGAGGATTGGTTGGTATAAAAGCATTTGACGTTACGGAAAATAAATCGAGGATTGGTTGGTATAAAAGCATTTGACATTATGGAAAATAAATCGAGATTTGGTTGGTATAGTATCATTTGACTTTACGGAAAATAAATCGAGATTTGGTTGGTATAATATCATTTGACTTTACGGAAAATAAATCGAGATTTGGTTGGTATAATAGCATTTGACGTTACGGAAAATATATTGATCTATGGTCAATATAATGGCTATTTAATGTCACTGGAAAGTAATTGTTGTATGCAATATGTATTTGGCTTCAGAATTTTAACAATATAGTATTAGTTTATCTTAACAAAAGTTATTCATGTTGTTCCAGTGTATTTCATCGTTTTGTGTTTCATTTTCAAGTTTTTAAGATTTGTAAATAAAACTAAATGCAGATTAACAAACCAAACTGGTTATAGCTAACTTGAAGTTGTAACGATAGTGTTTATTTGAAGTTGTGTGTATGTTTATTGGACTTTCTGTTGATTTTTGGTTAATTAGACTTTGTGTCGATATAACATTATTTTTCGGTGTGGATATATATTTTTTTACTGTGTGGATCTATAGCTATTTGACTGTGTGGATATATGGTTTGTTGTAAATTTTGCGGATATATTGTTTTCAGGAAACATTTTTACTTTAAAATTTAAAATACAAGAGTCACACATATTGCATACCACCTCTTTTATGAACCTGTGTTACCATATCAGCCTTATATCGGATCGCTTACTATCTTTCCATGGGTTCATAATTAGGTGGCGCTCTACAGTTTCGTCTTTAGCAATGGGTTAATATTTTAAAGAGAACAAATTTTCCCAGGTTTTCTCACTAGTTATACTGGAAATTTACGAAGGACTTTGAATATCTTAGATATTTTTCAAAGAACCTTTTATTCCATTTATTTTGGTGTATCATTGATGGGTGTAATATGGGTTAGAGAACATACAGCTTGGCCTTACTCCAGATGTGCACCTTTAAAAAAAGTGCTAGCTCCACTTGCTCATTTTCACTTCCCAAACTTCAGAGGTAAATTGTAAAAAAGAGCCAATAACATTATTTTTACATTTTATATTTTTGGTCAGTCATTCATAGCACTTTCAGATGCTGGTATTGTCTAGTCTGGCAAAATTCATTTTTCCTATTTTAATAGCTGCCAAGGATAGCGTACTTTAGGATGAGTTTTGGAGCACACGAAAGCAATCATTTTAGTTAGAAGTGTGCTAAGATCATTTAAAATTTCCAAAAGTACAAAATCTAAAGAAATGTCAGCCACATTACATGAAAGTAACACTATGCATGTTTTAAATGCAAACAACTTCACCTTACTTACATCACTCTCTCAAAAAGTACAGAATAACTGGTGAGCGCCACCATACAGTGTATATAGGTATTATTATTGTATTGTGAGCGAAACCTAACCTGATGCAGTTATGGAATCCGCTTATTTGAATGCAAGAGCGCCCGCACAATTGAGGGGGTGGGGCGGGAGGCCAACATATAGTTGTCAACCATTAAATTTTAAGGGTGTAGGCCAAACCATGTTTAGAGGTGAAGGGGGGGGGGCAATTGTTCCTATGTGGCTATTTTGTACATGAAAAATGATTCCCTTTATGAGAAATCTAGGAGAACAACTTTATACATTTGACATGACTCATCTCAAGAAATACAATGGACATCCATTCTACTTAAGTAAAATGGTTTTCTATTTTGATGCTTCAACAATATAAACACAATGGAATAAAATGGACAACCATTCTACCTAACATAGACGTTTTACACATACTTCGTGGAATAAAATGGATAGCCATTTTGTTAACATAGACGTTTTACACATACGTCGTGGAATACAATGGATAGCCATTTTGTTAACATAGACGTTTTACACATACTTCGTGGAATAAAATGGATAGCCATTTTGTTAACATAGACGTTTTAGACATACTTCGTGGAATAAAATGGATAGCCATTTTGTTAACATAGATGTTTTAACATACTTCGTGCAATACAATGGACAACCGTTTTGTTAACATAGACGTTTTACACATACTTCGTGGAATAAAATGGATAGCCATTTTGTTAACATAGACGTTTTACACATACTTCGTGCAATACAATGGACAACCATTTTGTTAACATAGACGTTTTACACATACTTCGTGGAATAAAATGGATAGCCATTTTGTTAACATAGACGTTTTGTACAAATAAACTGACTTACGAGTAGAATAATGTACTTTGCGAGATATCATGGATAATGCACTTTGGAAAAATAAAATGGTCTACTTTTTGAAACATCCTGCACAACACACTTTCGAAAAATATATTGACCTGCTTTGTGAGACATCTTGGACAACGTACTTTGGACAGGTTTAAGGACCTACTTTGTGCAAACATTGGATGAATATCAAAATGACCACTTTTTGGAATCTTCACTAATCGCCGCTTAGTACCCTACCCCATAAAATAAATCTAGAAAAAATAGTTAAGGTTACATAACTTTACATAACTATTTCTACAGGAAAATAAGCGTGAACTTTGTTATCTTTAAGCTAGTTTACATTCTAGATACGCTGCCATAGAAACAGTTAAGCCAAGAAGAGTACAAAAGAGCCACTCACAAATATAATCATCTTTTTTACAGCCGGTACATTTTCCTTTAAATAATTCTCTAAATTTGTTTAATATTCACACAATAACCTATAATTACTTGTAATTGCTACTTTAACAATGACATATCCGGGATATAATTTGGTGTTACATAAATTTACTTAAAATAACTGATGGTGATTTTAGAGGAATCGCTATGGATAGAAATGTTTACATGTTACTGGCTGTCTCGTAGATAGATACTTCCCAGGGGTTTCAATGAAGATTGTTGGCCGCGTTTGTCGCTATGGTTGTTGATTACTTTAGATTTTCATTTCTGATTTTACCTGGATGGCTGTCATGGAGTTAATACATGAAAGGTAGGTTTGCTTGGGAAAGTCATTATTTGTACTCGGACAATAAAATATCCCAAATTGACTGGACTTAGTACACGTCAGAATACCTCTCATCTAGAACCACGTGACCTTAACCGTTCCTACCTACTGACCATAACAACGTAAGGCTTAACCAGACTTTATTACTTTTGGATTCTTAAGCTTACAGTTTACAAGACAGGGCTTATATAAGACAGAGCCTATATAAGAGAGGGTCTAAGTAAGACAGGGCCTATATAAGACAGGGCCTATATAAGAGAGGGCCTATATAAGGCAGGGCCTATATAAGACAGGGCCTATATAAGAGAGGGTCTATATATGTATGTGTGGTCTTTATTGAACCAAATTAAATAGCGTGTTTTCTCGATATTCCTTACAAATATCCAGTTGACCTGATATCTATTTACCATATCAAGGGTTTATTACGTGTCAGTCTAATAATAGTGTCTTTATAAAGCAACCTACACAATGTCTTTGTTGTTTTGAGGAAACCTTTACATCCGATATTAATTAAAACATGGTCAATAATGGAGATAGTATTTTCCTTGTCCCTACGCCTTTTTGCATCTAGAAAAACCGAAAATAGTTTATTTCACAAATACTTGTTTTGCTGTAATTACAAATATTCAGTACAAATTAAAATACTTTTTTCACTGCTGCGTTGCCCCTGATGCGTATCGAATACAACTACTACAATAATCCTGTTCTCCGTACATTATCCAAAGAACATTTTAATCAACAAAAGTACAATAGGCTTTCTTTTTTCCGTAATGAATTCAATAAGGCTGTAAAACTGAAGGATATTGTCTAATGTAAAATAGTCAATCATGAATACAGCTAGAGTCGATTGTGAAATAGCAGTTCTGCATCCTGCCAGATTCAGTTAATAGCCGTTCTGAATACAGCTTGAGTGATAGATAACAGTTTGTTATCTTCAACAAATACACACAATCTTAGAGGTAAAATGGACATGACAATCAAGCACATCAGCCTTATTTTGGAACCAAAAGCAATGTCAGTATCTTTCCATATTGGTCTCAACCTGATCATTGCTGCTGTTGTCTGGGCAATCCTTCGTTTGTAAAGTTTTTTATTTGGTGTAAAGTGCGTATTTTCCCATTTATTAAGTTTATTTTATTGTAAAGTGCGCATTTTCCCATGTAATTAAGTTTTTATTCGAAAATGCGTATTTTCCCCTGCCAATAAGTTTTTATTGTAGAATGCGTATTTTCTCATGTAATTAAGTCTTTATTGTAAAATGCGCATTTTCCCTTGCAATTACTTTTTAAGTCGAGAATAATGATATGCTGAAGTTTTTTCTGATATCATGTTAACTTTTTACTCTTTGATTTTTTTTCTTCTAATTTCGTGTACTTTACAATGCAATTGGTAATTTTCTGATTTCGTGTACTTTACGATGCAATTGGTAATTTTCTGATTTCGTGTACTTCATAATGCAATTGGTAATTTTCTGATTTCGTTTACTTTACTATGCAATTGGTAATTTTCTGATTTCGTTTACTTTACAATGTAATTGGTAATTTTCTGATTTTGTTTACTTTACAATGCAATTGGTAATTTTCTGATTTCGTTTACTTTACAATGCAATTGGTAATTTTCTGATCTCGTTTACTTTACTATGCAATTGGTATTTTTCTGATTTTATGTACTTTACAATACAATTAATAATTTTCGGATTTCGTTTACTTTACTATGCAATTGGTAATTTTCTGATTTCGTTTACTTTACTATACAATTGGTAATTTTCTGATTTCGTTTACTTTACAATGCAATTGGTAATTTTCTGATTTCGTTTACTTAATGCAATTGGTAATTTTCTGATTTCGTTTACTTTACAATGCAATTGTTTGTTAATTTTTCGATTTCGTTTACTTTACTATGCAATTGGTAATTTTCTGACTTCGTTTACTTTACTATGCAATTGGTAATTTTTCTGATTTCGTGTACAATACAATGCAATTGGTAATTTTCTGATTTCGTTTACTTTACAATGCAATTGGTAATTTTCCTCTGGCTGTCACACATTCATTGCCAAACTATGGCTAGAGTTAATTGCATGAAGTCACCCTTGCATCTTTATGTCCTTTATGATGAATTGCCAGGTAACAAAACTGTCACTTGTGTGATGGATGATTCTATTTACAGCTATTATAATTTGTTTAGTCTAACCTCGCTCAATTTGTGATTGTTTAGTCAGCTGTATTTCTTTAGTCTCATAATACGACATTCGTAAATGTCACTGACCAGGTAAATTTGATGACCTAGACGTGTAGAGTGAACTACCAGTCTGTAGCATAGATTGCATAATTTTACAGCTAAATTATATCTCCATATTGACCCTGTGGGTCTAGGAGAAGATCTTTGGCATTGTTAAGAATTCAATAGTGGCGGCATCAGCCAACACAAGTAGGAGCTGCGATATTATTCAACAAAATTAGGATTGGCTTCAGTACATGTCTCTTACATGATATCAATTCCTGCAACAAAATGCGAACAAAAAAAAACCATAGGAATTATAAAACTTAGGTAAAACCAAAATGTGACCCATCTGTCAGTTTAGATATATACTCCGAATCAGACGGCTCCATGATTTACTTTTACCCGTTAATGGTACCAAAATGTCCGTACACGGATTATTAACACTTGTATAAAAAGGTGAATTACCTCCCCTGGGTATGTACCTTTTGATTACGTAATTTTCCATGCAAAGTATGATGCAGTATCGATCTCGTGTTTAATAAAGACATTGTTCGAATTATGTGTATTGTTGGAAATTCAATGGTGGTTGCATTAAGTTTCTACCAATGTCGGCAAGGGTTAGTTTAACATGTCTACTGAACTGGTTGCGCGTCAGTGTCTGGTGATAAAATCAAAAACAAAAAAGTATAGCAACAGAATGAAAAAAGTTTTATGGGCAGTTAACCTCTTTTATACTAAAAGATGGAATGAAAAAAACCAAAGAAACAAAAGCAAAAAAAAAAAAAAAACACCACCACCCCAAATAAAACAATGCAAAACCAAATACTTTGATTATAAACACATCTATATCATGAGGTTAAAAAGAGGGACAAGGGACACAACAAACATTTCCAACTTCAAAATCTATTCTGTGTATGGGGAGAGAAACGAAGTTTCTGATTTCGCATTTTATTCAACAAAAGATAAAATACTTCAAAGTGGATAAGATCACAATATAGAATGTTACACACCAAGTCGGCCATCTTGTTAGCTAGATCAACACGTGCCTGAAGAAATGAAATTACTTAATAAATTCTTGGTTATTGTCATTTTTTTAACTGTTTAAAAGATCGACTATACCGCAAAAACTGTTTAATTCTTATAATTATTTGAAAATATATAAGATAACAATTTCAGATTGATGCGCAAAGAAGGCAATTCGGATAGATAGTAACACGTAGGTCGCTAGAAGTGACTTACTAGGGGTCATAGTTTTGAGTTTGGATTTAACTTCAGCGCCAACAGTCCTTTTAATTGGGCATATTCATTTTCGGACACACTAGATTGAGTTTTGATTCAATGCCGATTGTCCTTTTAATTGGTCATAATGCTTTCTCAGACACACTAGATTGAGTTTTGATTCAATGCAAACTGTCCTTTTAATTGGCCATCATGCTTTCCCGGACACACTAGATTGAGTTTGGATTCACTGCCGATTGTCCTTTTAATTGGCCATCATTCTTTCTCGGATAGACTAAATTGAGTTTTGATTCAGTGCCAACTGTCCTTTTAATTGGTCATAATGCTTTCCCGGACACACTAGATTGAGTTTTGATTCACTGCCGATTGTCCTTTAAATTTTGCATATTTTTTTATCGGACACACTAGATTGAGCTTGGATTCAATGCCGATTGTTCTTTAAATTGGGCATATTTTATCGGACACACCATATTGAGCTATGATTCAATGCCGATTGTCCTCTAAATTGGGCATATTTTTATCGGACACACTAGATTGAGTTTTGATCCCATGCCGATTGTCCTTTTAATTGGGCATATTCCTTCTCGGACACACTAGAATGAGTTTTGATTGAATGCGGACTATAGTTTTAATTGGTCATAATGCTTTCGCGGACACACTAGATTGAGTTTTGATTCAATGGCGGTTGTCCTTTAAATTGGTCATATTTTTCATCGGACACACTAGATTGAATTTGGATTCAATGCCGATTGTCCTTTTAATTCGGCATATTCTTTCTCGGACACAATAGATTGAGTTTTGATTCAGTGCCGACTGTAGTTTTAATTGGGTATAATCCTTTCTCGCCTACACTAGATTGAGTTTGGATTTAATGCAGACTGTCCTTTTAGTTGGGCATATTCCTTATCGGACACACTAGATTGAGTTTGGATTCAATGCCGACTGTTATTTTAATTGGGCAAATTCTTTCTCGGACACACTAGATGGAGTTTGAATTCAATGCCGATTGTCCTTTTATTTGGGCATAATTCTTTATCCGACACACTAGATTGAGTTTTGATTCAATGCCGATTGTCCTTTTAATTGGGTATATTCTTTGTCAGACACACTAGATTGAGATTTGATTCAATGCCAAACTGCGCTTTTGATTGATCATAATGCTTTCTCGAACACACTAGATTGGGGTTTGATTCAATGCCGATTGTCATTTAAATTGGGCATATTTTTATCGGACACAGCAGATTGAGTTTTGATTCAATTCCTACTGTCCTTTTAATTGGTCATAATGCTTTCTCGGACACACTAGTTTGAGTTTTGATTCAATGCTGATTGTCCTTTTAATTGGGCATATTCCTTATCGGACACACTAGATTGAGTTTTGATTGAATGTGGACTGTCGTTTTAATTGGTCATAATGCTTTCGCGGACATACTAGATTGAGTTTTGATTCAATGCCAACAGTCCTTTTAGTTGGGCATAATTCTTTAACTGACACACTTGAATGAGTTTTGACTCAATGCCGACTGTCTTTTTCATTGGACATATTCTTTATCTGAGACACTAGATTGAATTGTTATTCAATGTCGACTGTCTTTTTAATTCGGGATATTCTTTCTCCGACACATTAGATTGAGTCTTGATTCCATGCCGACTGTCATTCTTTCTCAGACAGAGTTGATTGAGTTTTGATTCAATGCCGCCTGTGCTTTTAATTGGGCATAATCTTTATCGGACACACTAAATTGAGTTTTGATTCAGTGCCAACTGTCCTTCTAATTGGGCATAATCTTTATCGGACACACTAAATTGAGTTTTGATTCAATGCCGCCTGTGCTTTTAATTGGGCATAATCTTTATCGGACACACTAAATTGAGTTTTGATTCAATGCCGCCTGTGCTTTTAATTGGGCATAATCTTTATCGGACACACTAAATTGAGTTTTGATTCAGTGCCAACTGTCCTTCTAATTGGGCATAATCTTTATCGGACACACTAAATTGAGTTTTGATTCAGTGCCGACTGTCATTTTAATTGGGCATAATCTTTATCGGACACACTAAATTGAGTTTGGATTCAATGCCGACTGTCATTTTAATTGGGCATAATCTTTATCGGACACACTAAATTGAGTTTTGATTCAGTGCCAACTGTCCTTCTAATTGGGCATAATCTTTATCGGACACACTAAATTGAGTTTTGATTCAGTGCCAACTGTCCTTCTAATTGGTCATAATGCTTTCTCAAACACACTAGATTGAGTTTTGATTCAATGCGATTGTCCTTTAAGTTGGGCATATTTTTTATCGGACACACTATATTGAGTTTGGATTCAATGCAGACTGTCCTTTTAATTGGGCATATTCTTTGTCGGACACAATGGATTGAGTTTCATTCAGTGCAGACTGTCCTTTTAATTGGCCATAATGCTTTCTCGGACACACTGGATTGAGTTTTGCTCCAATGCCAACTGTCCATTTAATTGGTCACAATGCTTTCTCGGACACACTTGAATGAGTTTGGATTCAATGCCGATTGTCCTTTTAATTGGGCATATTCTTTATCGGACACACTAGATTGAGCTTTGATTTAATGCCAAACTGTCCTTTTAATTGGTTATAATGCTTTCTCGGACACACTAGATTGAGTTTGGATTCAATGTCGATTGTACTTTTAATTGGGCATATTTTTTATAGGACACACTAGATAGAGGTTGGATTCTATGCCGACTGTCCCTTTAGTTTAGCTTAATTCTTTATATTACACACTAGATTGAGTTTGTATTCAAGGCGACTGTCCTTTTAATAGGGCATAATTTTTATCGGACACACTTGATTGAGTTTGAATTCAATGCCGACAGTCCTTTTAATTGGGCATATTCTTTATCAGACACACTAGATTGAGATTTGATTCAATGCGGACTGTCCTTTTAGTTGGGTATATTCTTTATGAGACACACTAGATTGAGTTTGGATTAAATACCGGTTGTTCTTTTAATTTGGCATATTCTTTATCGGACACAATGGACTGAGTTTTGATTCAGTGCCGACTGTCTTTCTAAATGGGCATATTCTTTCTCGGACACAATGATTCAGTGCCGACTGTGCTTTTAATTGGTCAAAATTCTTTATCGGACACACTAGATTGAGTTTTGAGTCAATGCCGAAGGTCCTTTTAATAGGGCATATTCTTTTTCGGACACATTAGATCGAGTATTGATTGAATGCCGACTGTCCTTTTAATTGGTCATAATGCTTTCTCGGACACACTAGATTGAGTTTGGATTCAATGCCGACTGTCCTTTCAGTTGGGCATATTCTTTATCAGACACACTTGATTGAGTTTGAAGTGAATGCTGACTGTCGTTTTAATTGGTCATAATGCTTTCTCGGACACATTAGATTGAGTTTTGATTCAATGCCGAATGTCATTTTTATTGGGCATATTCTTTCTCTAACACACTAAATTGAGTTTTGATTCAATGCCGATTGTCCTTTTGATTGAGTTTATACTTTATCGGACACAATAGACTGAATTTGGATTCAATGCCTACTGTCCTTTTAATTGGGCATATTCTTTATCAGACGCAATGGATTGAGTTTCTATTCAATGCCGACTGTCCTCTTAATTGAGTATATTCTTTCTCGGACACACTAGATTGAGTTTGGATTCAATGCCGATTGTCGTTTTAATTGGGCATAATTTTTATCGGACACACTAGATTGAGTTTTGATTCAATGCTGATTGTCCTTTCAATCGGGTATATTCTTTATCGGACACACTAGATTGAGTTTGGATTCAAGCCTTGCCGACTGTCCTTTTAATTGGGCACGTTCTTTATTAGACACAATGGATTGAGTTTTGATTCAGTGCCGACTGTCCTTTTAATTGGTCATAATGATTTCTCGGACACACTATATTGAGTTTTGACTCAATGCCGACTGTCTTTTTAATTGGGCATATTCTTTATCGGACACACTATATTGAGTTTTGATTCCATGCCGACTGTCCTTCTTTCTCTGACAGAGTAGATTGAGTTTGGATTCAATGCCGTTTGTCCTTTTAATTGGGCATATTCTTTATCGGACACGCTAGATTGAGTTTTGACTGCATGCCGACTGTCCTTTTAATTCTTTCTCTAGAACAACAAGACCAGTATTCTCCAAAGAAATACAACATTACTATAAAGTAGCTTTTACAATCACTGTAGTTTGTTAAAAAATAAGGCATAAATTCATTAAATATTTTTGTATAAATTAGTTAAAAATCCAATCTAAAGCATGCAGGCAAATATTTAGATCTAGATTTAATGATAACACATAATGTTTTAGACGTGATTGAATGAAGTTTAATGTTGTTATATTATCCAAACAGATCAAATCTTCCTGAGTTGTGTATTTCTCGAATGGCAAAGGAAATCGCGATAATTGCACGAGATCCTGACGTGTCTCATGACAATGAATCTGGAGTGTCACGAGATAAAGACGTGCTTTGTAGTTCTTAAATGACAAAAAGCCTGATAATATCAGGGTTTATGTCTTACGTTGTCAGGTCTATGTCTTACGTTGTCAGGGTATATGTCTTGCATTATCAGGGTCTATATCTTATGTTGTCAGGGTCTATATCTTACATTGTGAGGGTCTATGTCTTACATTGTCAGGGTTAATGTCTCACGTTGTCAGGGTCTGTGTCTTACGTTGTCAGGATAAATGTCTTACATTATCAGGGTCTATGTCTTACGTTGTCAGGGTCTATGTCTTACATTGTCAGGGTCTATGTCTTACATTGTCAGGGTATATGTCTTACGTTGTCAGGGTCTATGTCTTATATTGTCAGGGTATATGTCTTACGTTGCTAGGGTCTATGTCTTACGTTGTCAGGGTATATGTCATACATTGTCAGAGTCTATGACTTACGTTGTCAGTGTCTATGGCTTAAATTGTCAGGGTCTATGGCTTTCATTGTCATGGTCAATGTCTTGCATTGTCAGGGTATATGTCATATGTTGTCAGGGCTTATGTTTTACTTTGTGAGGGTATAGGTCTTACGTTGTCAGTGTCTATGTCTTACGTTGTCAGGGTCTATGTCTTACATTGTCAGGGTATATGCTTACATTGTCAGGGTATATGGCTTACATTGTCAGTTTATATGTCTTACATTGTCAGGGTCTATGTCTTACGTTGTCAGGGTATATGTCTTACATTGTCAGGGTATATGTCTTACATTGTCAGGGTATATGTCTTTCATTGTCAGGGTCTATGTCTTACGTTGTCAGGGTCTATGTCTTACATTGTCACCGTCTCTGTCTTACGTTGTTAGGGTCTATGTCTTACATTGTCAGAGTCTATGTCTTACGTTGTCGGGGTCTATGTCTTACGTTGTTAGGTTTTATGTCTTACGTTGTCAGGGTATATGTCTTACATTGTCAGGATCTATGTCTTACATTGTCAAGGTCTTTGTCTTACGTTGTCAAGGTCTATGGCTTACACTGTCAGCGTCTGTCTTACGTTTTCAGGGTATATGGCTTACATTGTCAGCGTCTATGTCTTATGTTGTCAGGGTCTATGTCTTACGTTGTCAGGGTATATGTCTTACATTGTCAGGGTCTATGTCTTACGTTGTCAGGGTCTATGTCTTACATTGTCAGGATATATGTCTTACATTGTCAGGGTCTATGTCTTACGTTGTCAGGGTCTATGTCTTACGTTGCAGGGTCTATGGCTTACATTGTTGCACTAAGTATGTTTCTCAGGCAAGATGAAGCTTGGGCAGATCATATTTATTCTCAATTGTTTTGGGCTTGCTTCACGTAACTTAGAACATGTACGCCACTGGCTTTATTTCTAATAATATACCTTCAATATTGTACCTCTTGTAATCTCTAATTATAAATTTGTGAAACAAAGTTGTTTTAATCGAAACTAACATAATTTCAACACTGCCTGTATTTATGTTATCATTTATTATTTAGTTATGACAAAACTTTTAGCTTTCGCTATTGACTGTCTCTTCTAATGATGGGAATATTAGTTGCAGAGGTTCAAGTGTGACTCACATTTTTTGACAAATATAAGCAGACTCTTATCTTTGAATTTTATCTATTGTTAACAATCAAAATATTACCTAATGGTACAAATTAATTTTATAACATTTAAATATCAATTATTGCAAAATCTGTGTGAGATATGAAAATAATGCTCACATGTCAAAATTACAGATTTCCCATCATGCTTTCGCTTGGTTGTGCGTGTCTACACATTTTATAATTAACCTTAAGAAAAGCCGGAAGAATGACACGGAAGCAACAAAAAACCCTTCAGGCATTACGGAACGTGACTCAATTCCGTTCGTGTCCATATGGAGTTATTTTCCCGTACGATCTTGGCTACGATAACCATTACTGAATCGAAGTTAATTTCTGGTCAGATAGGGTCAAATACTTTAAAAAAAAGTACATTTTTCCTCAGCAGTTTGTCACCCCAATCTCACTGATCTTTTAAATTGATACGATTTGTATGATCTGCTGATGAGATCCAGGTGAATTTGCGAAAAGTGAGTCTAGGTTATATCCCGTAAAGTTAGTTTTATCATTCCAAAGTACGCATTAGGTGGGTGAGGGTTTGGTCTATAATAAAATGAAAATATTCAGTCCCTGCTTAATTACTGGACAAATGTTGTAGTAAAAAAGACCAGCGAAATGTATACTGATAATTATAACATAAGAAATGATCCTTTATAAAAACTATTTCTATTTTAGAAATTAATTTACTAATAATCGAAAACCATCATAATATATATATATATATATATATATATATATATATATATATATATATATATATATATATATATATATATATATGTATGTTTGTATATGTATATGTTTATGTATATATATATATATATATATATATATATATATATATATATATATATATATATATATATATATATATATATATATATATATATATGTATATATATATATAAATAAAATCTCTCCAGATTGAACCTATTGCGAGTAAATGCAAATTAGATAAATTTTCTAAAATTTAACAATAACTGGGATGTATATGAGTGCTTTGATGGTACAGATAAATAATTCCGATGATTGTTCAAGATTGTAATAAATTTTCAGTTAAATTAAAAGTTTTCTTCGCCAGCTGATACTCAGTTGGAGAACAGCCAACTTTTTATATGCAATAGTTGCCTTAATTAATTCCAGCGCCATATTGAGATTATAATATCACGTCTAACTTCCGGCACGTGAGAACTTCAAGGCGATTCAAAAATCCTCGTTTATGGTATTTTTTGACTTATAAGGGCATTACTTCATGCTGATAATTTAACATAATTAACATGATGCAGTAGCTATCAAGAGTTAGTCAGTTTTTCATGCATTGTATGCCGTATGACAACCAGATGACCATGCATTGTATGCTGTTTGACGACCAGATGACCATGCATTGTATGCCATATGACGACCAGATGACCATGCATTGTATGCCATATGACGACCAGATGACCATGCATTGTATGCCGTATGACGATCAGATGACCATGCATTGTATGCCGTATGACGACCAGTACCATGCATTGTATGCCATATGACGACCAGTACCATGCATTATATGCCATATGACGACAGTTGACCATTAATTGTATCCTGTATGACGACCAGTACCATGCATTGTATGCCGTATGACGACCAGTACCATGCATTGTATGCCATATGACGACCAGTACCATGCATTATATGCCATATGACAACAGTTGACCATTAGTTGTATCCTGTATGACGACCAGTACCATGCATTGTATGCCGTATGACGACCAGTTGACCATGCATTGCATGTTTAATGACGACCAGTTGACCTTGCATTGTATGTCATATGACGACCAGATAGATGACCATGCATTGTATGCCATATGACGACCAGATGATCATGCATTATATGCCGTATGACAACCAGATGACCATGCATTGTATGCCGTATGACGACCAGTTGACCATGCACTGTATGCCGTATGACGACCAGTTTACCATGCATTGTATATTGTCTGATATGGAGTGGCGGCTTAGTAACTGTAGATTAGGTTTTCTTCCTCGATCAGTAGTCATTTGATGTATTTGGAACAAGAGAATACTATTTCTTGGTGTATTTAGGAAACTTATCAATTACAACCTAAATATAACATGATGTTAAGCATTGTACACATGAACTATTCAAGATCAAACCAATAATCACGTAAAAACATAATATAATGTTAAATCTGAAACAAAGGAACTAAATACAGATGGAAAAAAAGGAAAAACTAAAGTCTTGCTTAGATCATGACTTTCGTGATAGAAGAGCTAAGTTCACAAATGCGTAAAACCAATTCATGCAGAAAATGAGAATCCGGATTTTTTCCCTGGTTGTACTGATGACAGTTACTGACTGTATAGAATTTCAGGTTGTAATAAACAGAACTGATTTTTTTTATCTGTAAAATTGCGAATTCCAATTTAAATGCAAAATCCTTTATTTTCACTACATTTACACTGCTGCATTTACAATATTATGTAAAAACTACTGTAAATACAATTATATATATATATATATATATATATATATATATATATATATATATATATATATATATATATATATATATATATATACAGTAATATGTAGAATATTGCATGCATAATGCCACGTGTACAGAACTATTATGCATAAATTATATGTATATTACAAGTCTTCACTGCTATATGTACATTATTATAGGTTTAGTACTACATGTACAATACTATATTTATAATACTATATGCATAAACACTATATGTACAATTGCATATGTACAATACTGTGTACACTACTATACTATATGTACACTACTGTACGTACACTGCTACACGTACACTGACTGCTACACGCACAACTATGACAAATGAAAGAACCAGTATTTTGCATGCAAGAATATTGTAGGACTACATGAAAAATGCTAGCTGTAACATTAGAGTGTGACTAAAGCACACATTTATAAAAAAAAATAAAATGCACTAACAGCTAGACTCTTAGCATTAAAAGGTCAGTGTTAGGACTGGTGGACTTGATGTCAGGATAATGTTACATGTCTGAGGCATGATTCCCAGTACTAGATATCACAATAAACTGCCATACTACTGACATCGTAGCGATTGGACTGAAACTATATATACATAGTAATTTATTTCCTTTCGGCACACAACGATATGTTTGAACAGAAGCTGAAATATTTTTTTAATAAAAATGTAGTCTAAATTATCTCGCCGAAATCGAGTGACCTCGTGGGTTAACACCATAGACACTTCGTATTGTAAGGTGTTATTAAGAGGGTCAGTCGGAGTGCCTCAGGTAGTGTCCATTACCACATTTACGGTCTCCTTACCTTGTACACTGTGATACGATGTCAATCCCATCTGTCTGGTTATCAAGTTATGTCACTGGTATCAAATAACGAATATATTAGGGAATGAGTAGGGTTAGTCTGTGTACGGCTTAGTAAGGCAAAAGAGGCATATAAGGAACCAATCAGAATGACATGGACGTGTGTGCGTGGGGGATGGGGGAGGTGAGGGACGACATAGACCACAATAATAGTCATTCGGCTTAATTATTATGGTTTCAAATAGCGATATTCGCCTATGCCGGTACAAGTGACTGTTTTGTGTGACGAATCCAAAATGCCGTGTCCACTTTTACATAGTGTATGGTTTTATTCAAAGTTAAGTTTAAGTTTCATGTTAGTTTATCAAATTGATGTTGACTTTTGCATATATTATCTCTTGAAATAAAACTTGATCAATTGGTACAACTGTAGGCTTGCTGAAGGGGATTCTGATTTTACTTTTAATCTGCATTTTTCTTTACAATAAAAACACCTAAATACTCTTGAATGTCTTTACCGAGAAAATGATTTCATCTATTTTGCGGTTCAGCATTATAAAGTATTATTGATGGTACCAGTCACCATTTTGTAAATCAGATTCAAATTTTATCCGAATTGATTGGTTGTCTCATGATCATATAATTATTTATAAAAGAAACAAGTTGTCTTTTTAAAAAAAATATTTTGCATGGATAAAATGGTTTATAAATCTTATCGTCTTGCTATTTCCAGTCGTACGGACCTATAGTCTAAAGCTGAATGTCATGTGATCATTCGATCGTATAAAGCTTATGCTTGAATGTCAGGTGATCATTCGATCGTATAAAGCTTATGCTGAATGTCACGTGATCATTCGATCGTAAAAAGCTTATGCTGAATGTCAAGTGATCATTCGACCTTATAAAGCTTATGCCGAATGAAATTTGAGGAAATCCAGTTGGATAGGTTAACATTGCAACCTTATTCGCTTAATATTGTTTTTCGTGCCTTGCCGGCCTTACAGCCTTTTTGTATAAATAAATAAATACTGATATATAATGCATAATGAGTTCATTATTTGGGTTTGAAAATGCTAAAGAGCACGGTGGGAATTCTGTAATTTGTTTTGCTGGGCGTTCCAGAGGGGTAGGCAGTCAGCGACATATGTTCTTAAACACATCATATAAAAGAACAGGTTAATTAAATGCTAGATACCAAATTCTAGATAAGAATCATATCGTTAACTGAAAGTTGCTTTCTAGCAAATTATTTTTCTTTTTCATGAATCAGTGCTTTAGTTTTATGCACAAAATGGTGTGGCTTTTAGTCAAATGGTATATTCGTTTCAAGAATAAGTTTCGGAATGGCTTCATCCGCAACACATCCGAGAAGTTTTGCTTTCTACAAGAGAGGCAGGGGATGTTCCGATGCAAGATTTTATTTATCACTTGAATGGGATCTGTGATATAAAATTTCAGTTCCTTTTGTCTAGTCTTGTTCTAGCATCATATATTGTACGGCTAATTCGAGAGGGTCTTTTGTTATGGAACGATATATTATCTGGTTACATTTGACAGGATCTTGTTATGGTATCATATATTGTCTGGCTAATTCGAGAGGGTCTTTTGTTATGGTACGATATATTATCTGGTTACATTTGACAGGATCTTGTAATGGTATCATATATTGTCTAGATAATTCGAGAGGGTCTTTTGTTATGGTACGATATATTATCTAGTTACATTTGACAGGATCTTGTTATGGTATCATATATTGTCTGGCTAATTCGAGAGGGTCTTTTGTTATGGTACGATATATTATCTAGTTACATTTGACAGGATCTTGTTACGGAATCATATATTGTCTGGCTAATTTGAGAGGGTCTTTTGTTATGGTACAATATGTTATCTGGTTTATTTGACAGGATCTTGTTATGGTATCATATATTGTCTGGCTAATTCGAGAGGGTCTTTTGTTATGGTACGATATATTATCTGGTTACATTTGACAGGATCTTGTAATGGTATCATATATTGTCTGGCTAATTCGAGAGGGTCTTTGGTTATGGTACGATATATTATCTGGTTACATTTGACAGGATCTTGTTATTGTATTATATATTGTCTAGCTTATTCGAGAGGGTCTTTTGTTATGGTACGATATTTTATCTGGTTACATTTGACAGGATCTTGTTATGGTATCATATATTGTCTGGCTAATTCGAGAGGGTCTTTTGTTATGGTACGATATATTATCTGGTTACATTTGACAGGATCTTGTTATTGTATTATATATTGTCTGGCTTATTCGAGAGGGTCTTTTGTTATGGTACTATATTTTATCTGGTTACATTTGACAGGATCTTGTTATGGTATCATATATTGTCTGGCTAATTCGAGAGGGTCTTTTGTTATGGTACGATATATTATCTTGTTACATTTGACAGGATCTTGTTATGGTATCGTATATTGTCTGTAATGTTTAAGCTGTGACCTGAACCAAGTTTTGACATGTTTTCGCCTATCGCTAGAAAATTGCTTCAGTACGTATCCCATGAGAGCTTTAAGAAAGCGCCAACATACACTATTAATGCGATGAAAGTCATTATTATATATATATATATATATATATATATATATATATATATATATATATATATATATATATATATAATGTAACATGTTTGTTTATTCTCTTTCAAATGAGCTGCAGACACGTAACATTAAAAGGCAAACAAATGCCATCTTTCTAACTACCTATCTATATGTCTAACCATCTATCCCCTCACCTGATAGGCGTGATAAAGCCAGTGTCGAAAGCACTATTAGAAACCAACAAGCAAACATCTTTATGTCTGTACACCTGTCTGCCCGTCCCTGGACTTACATCTGTTTTGCTTGCTAAGAATAACGCCGCAAATTTCCCACATGAACGATCATGGAAAACGAAAAAGATCTCTCGTAGTGATACAGTTTTATTATGTTTATTTCTAACATATATTGTTACCTTTCTTTTATGAATATGTGGTTTACGTGAAGTTGGGTTCCCAGGGAGATGTGGGTAGGAAAAGTCTCTTTTCTTTTTTGAGGATTTTAAAGCACAAAAAAAACCCCAGAAAAACACCCAGACGATTTCGATTCAATTTGTGTCTCCTTTCCTCGAAAGGCAAACTATCACATATCAGTCTTTATCCATTTTTATTTATAATAAAATATTAAAAACCACAGGACCCCTTTTCACCGACAGTAAACCCCATCCGCTACTCTGTCCTTCCCCAACACCTTATTTTAGTATATGCTGTATCTATCCCCCGTCCCTGTCATTTTAGGCTTGACAGCCACAAGGCGACTACTGAACATAACATTTTTAGAACTATATTTGTAACCTGTACGCGGTCTACCTTAATGAGGTTTGTTTTCCTATCAATCCCTATCGTCGATACTTGCATAATATCTACACGTAGGTAGTCACCGATTATCTAGAATGCGTCAATGGATTACTGCCATGATTTTTATTAGCAAGTTGGCGTAAATCAATAATGCCTCCTTCTTCCATTATCTTACATTATCTTATATTGATATGATGTAAACGTTTCCGTACACACATTTGTGGATGGGTCAACCGTCTAGGTCACGTCGTTCCAGTTAGGTAAGGTTATTCCTAGGACTTACCGTAAGTATACTGCGATAAGAACCATCCCCGCTTTGTTTTGCTGATAACCGTGGTTATCGGAGAGCTACAACTTATATATGACAGTGGAGTGGCCAATCATAGTTTTAGTCAAAACTTGCCAAAAGATATTTAGAATTTCAAGTTACAAAATTGTGATGAAATATAATTACAATGTGTAATTCTGGAACATCTGGCGGTTAAAAACTATATGAAGAAAAAAAAATGTACATTAGAATTTGAAATGTTTTACTGTATTTTTCATAATAACACAAATAACTTTAAATGTATGCTCATAAATATTAAACACAAAGAGAAACAGGAACCAAACCCGTACAGTTAAATGTAGGATCCAAAACATTAAAACAAAACCTAGGGCAGTGTCATTAAATTAAGTCCAAGTCAGTACCATTACGTGTGGTCCAAGCCAGTACCATTAAATAAAGCCAACGTTAGTACCACTAAAGCTCAAGTCAGTACCATTACATATCGTTCAAAGCTCAAGTCAGTACCATCACATATCGTTCAAAGCTCAAGTCAGTACATTACATATCGTTCAAGCCACTACCAATATCATTAAATAAGGCCCAAGCCCGTACCATTAAATAAGGCCCAAGCCCGTACCTTTAAATAAGGCCAAAGCCCGTACCATTAAATAAGGTCCAAGCCTGTACCATTAAATAAGGCCCAAGCCTGTACCATTAAATAAGGCCCAAGCCCGTACCAATAAATAAGGTCCAAGTCTGTACCATTAAATAAGGTCTAAGTCAGTACCATTAAATAAGGCCCAAGTCTGTACCATTAAATAAGGTCCAAGTCTGTACTATTAAATGAGGTCCAAGTCTGTACCATTAAATAAAGTCCAAGTCTGTACCATTAAATAAGGTACAAGTCTGTATCATTAAATAAGGTCCAAGTCTGTACCATTAAATAATGCCCAAGCCCGTGCCATTAAATAAGGTCCAAGTCTGTACCATTAAATAAGGCCCAAGTCTGTACCAATAAATAAGCCCCAAGGCTGTACCATTAAATAAGGCCCAAGCCCGTACCAATAAATACGGCCCCAGCCCGTACCATTAAATAAGGTCCAAACGAGTAATATTAAATAAGGCCCAAGTCTGTACCATTAAATAAGGCCCAAGTCTGTACCATTAAATAAGCCCCAAGCCCGTACCATTAAATAAGGCCCCAGCCCGTACCATTAAATAAGGTCCAAACGAGTAACATTAAATAAGGCTCAAGTATGTACCATTAATTAAGACCCGAGTCATTATCGTTAAATAATTTCTAATCAGTATCGTTACATATGGTCCAAGTCAGTACCATTAAATAAAGTTCAGGTCATTACCACTAAATAAGCCAAAGTCAGTAGCATTAAATAATTTCAAAGCAAATACTATTAAATATAGTACCCACGTCCGTACTATTAAATATAGAACCCACGTCAGTACTATTAAATATAGTACCAATGGCAATATCAATAAATGCTGACAATGAATGCAACATTTTTTCTTCTTGTGATATTATTGTGAGCAAATTGAATACTGGCATTTTGCCTTTAACAAAATGACGGGGAAATTGAAGACGTATTTTACTTGTAATGTGATGTTGTGGAAATCGATAGCTTATATTTTACCTGTAAAAATGGCGTGTAAATTACGACTGGTATTTTGCTGTAATGTAATTACGTGGAAATCGATGACTGGTATTTTACTTCTAATATAATGGATGAGTGATATTTTACTTATAAAATAATTGCGTTGGGATTATGAATGGTATTTTACTTCTAATATAATTGCGTGGAAATTGATGACTGGTATTAACTTGTATAATGACTGCGTGGGAATTAATTACTTGTATTTCCTTGTAATATAATTGAGTGGAAATTGGTGACTTGTGATTTACATGCAATTGACACCAAAAAATTTAAAAAAATAAAAAATTTAGAATTGAGTGCTTTATTCAAAATGTACTCACAATTTAAGGAGAATGCTATCCTATATGATACTTTCCCTCTTTTGATTGGTCGAGTACGCAACCTGACTTACTAATCTACTATCCGGTTACGTCAAGAATATAATCATAGTAAATCCAGTTATGATCAGGGTCTAGAAGTATCCGGTAACGTGCGTGGTACTGTCAGATATTCAATAGCAGTATCCGGTAACGTGAGTAGTACTGTCAGATATTCAATAGCAGTATCCGGTAACGTGAGTAGTACTGTCAGGTATTCAATAGTAGTTTCCGGTACCGTGAGTAGTACTGTCAGGTATTCAATAGTAGTTTCCGGTACCGTGAGTAGTACTGTCAGGTATTCAATAATATCAAGTAACATGTAAGGTAGAATCAGTATTGTCTGCCGACATATAGGGTAGGATCAGAGAGATAGTGATATATGTAGTGTAGAATCAAACAGTTGGGTATTTCCGGTACCGTTTTTTTTAGCTTTGAATCCGAAAATCATTAAAATCCGTTTAAATCATGGATAATACAAGTAATATTTTTTTAAAAATCATATATTATTCGATAACAGTTTCAGTAGAATAAGACTCAATACTATAAGGTAACATTTAGACAGGGGTTACTCATTATGGGTATATTAAGGGCTACAGATCATGGGTATATTTGGGGCTACTGGTGATGGGTATATTAAGAGATACTGATCATGGGCATATTCAGGGCTACTGATCATGGGTATATTAAGAGCTATTGATCATTGTTATATTAAGGGCTATTGATCATGGGTATATTAAGGGCTATTGATCATGGGTATATTAAGGGCTATTGATCATGCGTATATTAAGGGCTATTAATCATTGTTATATTGAGGGCTATTGATCATGGGTATATTAAGGGCTATTGATCATGGGTATATTAAGGGCTATTGATCATGCGTATATTAAGGGCTTTTGATCATGCGTATATTAAGGGCTACTGATCATGGGTATATTAAGGGCTATTGATCATGCGTATATTAAGGGCTATTGATAATGGGTATATTAAGGGCTACTAATCATTGGTATATTCAGGGCTTCTGATCATGGAAATAATAAGGGCTACGGATTATGGGTATATTAAGGGATGCTGATCATGGGTATATCTTTGGTTACTGATCATGGGTATATTAAAGACTACTGATCATTGTTATATTAAGGGCTATTGATCATGGTTATATTAAGGGATACTGATCATGGTTATATTAAGGGCTACGGATAATGGGTATATTAAGGGATGCTGATCATTGTTATATTAAGGGTTATTGATCATGGGTATATTAAGGGATACTGATCATTGTTATATTAAGGGCTATTGATCATGGGTATATTAAGGGATACTGATCATGGGTATATTAAGGGCTACGAATAATGGGTATATTAAGGGCTACGGATAATGGGCATATTAAGGGATGCTGATCATGGGTATATTAAGGGCTACGGATAATGGGCATATTAAGGGCTACGGATAATGGGTATATTAAGGGCTACGGATAATGTGCATATTAAGGGATGCTGATCATGGGTATATTAAGGGCTAGGGATAATGGGCATATTAAGGGATACTGATCATGGTATAGTAAGGGTACTGATCATGGGTAAAAACATTGTGCAAGGAACACGTAGTCTTAACACGTCATTAGGCACCTTTACTTTGAAGAACGCATGGACAATCAAAATATCTGCTCAAGGCAAGTTATTTCAGTATTGGGTAAATCACATCACACTTGCTCCTATTATACTTGACCTGTGAGATCACCCATACCTTGATAAATATTAAAGATAATAACAACTTAGCCGTTGACCGGGTCATTGAATACGTCAGGTGTCTCGTACCATATCAAGCATTTGTATAATATTAAATAACAGAGAAGTTGAGCAATATTTTGCCGAACCCAAACAGGCTAAAAGTTGTCAACAGAATGTTATGGCATTTGTAACCAGTTACAGATTTACAAAATATTTTAATTATTCTATCATTGTTCTATAATTAATTCAATATTGAAAAATATGTACACCTAGGTTTACGTATACAAACCAATCTTGCAACGTATATAAACTTAAGATAAAACGTTATAAATCTAGGTTAAAACGTATATAAATCAAGGTTATAAACCAAAAACTTGTTTAATGTAAAAATAATATTTTGCCAAACTTTTGAAACGTGCTGAGTTAGGGAATTCAGTTTTTAAAATGAGTTTGAGATGAGTTTTCTTTCTTTTTTTAAATAACCAGCTATTCCATTGGTCAAAAGTCAAATTACCCCGTATGAAAAAAGTCAGATATAAGTCGAATTACCCCGTATGTTAAAAGTCACATTAACCCGTATGATAAAATTCGAATTACCCCATATGATAAAATTCGAATTATCCCGTATTATAAAATTCGAATTACCCCGTATGATAAAATTTGAATTATCCCGTATGATAAAATTTGAATTACCCCGTATGATAAAATTCGAATTACCCCGTATGATAAAATTTGAATTACGCCGTATGATAAAATTCGAATTACCCAGTATGATAAGAGAGCATGCACGAACCACTTTTCCAAGCTGATAAGGTACTACAAAATATGCGCGCAAGCCAGACCTAGAAATCTCAATGTTTTCAACATAATGTTTTTACAATAAACAAAAGCATAACGATTTGTGATAGTATCATTTTTTAATTAAAAAAGTTTTTAAATGACATAAGTGGTCTAATTTTATTTAATCGACGTATTCATATATTTCTTTGGACGTCAGATAACACATTACTAATGGCCAGGGACACTGCAATAACCGTCTCTACACTGATTCCAAATGAAATTACAATAATGTCATAGGACACTATACTCATGACAGTATACACTATATTTTACACTCATGACAATGGACACTATACTCGTTACAGTATACACTATATTTTACACTCATGACAATGGACACTATACTCATGACAGTATACACTATATTTTACACTCATGACAATGGACACTATACTCATGACAGTATACACTATATTTTACACTCATGACAATGGACACTATACTCGTTACAGTATACACTATATTTTACACTCATGACAATGGACACTATACTCATGACAGTATACTCTATAATGATGTCAGTAAACAATGTAAAGTATATTCTAGAATAATGTCAATGGACACTTTACTCATGACAGTATATACTACACTGATGTCAATGGACACTGTACTCGTGACATATTCTACACTGATGAAAAGTGTACTCATGACATTATATTCTACACTGATGCAGTTAACACTGTACTGATGTCAAAATAAACTTTACGAATGCCAAATGACTCTATACAGATATGGTTTACATTGATGCCAGTGGAAACTACACTGAAAGCAGTGAACATAAAATTCAATTGATGCCAGTGGAAACCACACTGAAACCAGTGAATATTCATGCAAATATGCCTTACACTAATGCCAATAGATTCCGCACTGATTCTAATATGGTCTTAATTTTATGAGTCATATTGTTTGCTCAGAAAATTTGTGACATTACCTAAACACTTTTTAAAATTTTTAAATAACTGCCTACAATGCTATAAAAATAATTCGACTTCAGTACATTATTTTAATACACTGATGCATTTCGACTCTCCCATATTAATTTAATACACTGATGCATTTCGACTCACCCATATTAATTTATGAATTTCGACTCTCGTACATTAATTTCATACACTGGTGCATTCCGACTCTAGTACATTATTTATTACACTGGTGCATTCCGACTCTACTACGTTAATTTAATTTAATTCACTGGTTCATTCCGATTCCAGTACATTAATTTAATACACTGCTGCATTCCCCCTCTAGTAGTATGTTCATTTAATACACTGGTGCATTCCGACTCTTCCGACACTAATATATTAATTAAATACACTGCTGCATTACGACTCTACCACATTAATTAAATACACTGGTGCATTACGACTCTACTGCATTAATTTAATACACTGGTGCCTTCCGACTCTACTACATTAATTTAATCCACTGGGGCATTACGACTCTGCAACATTATTTAAATAAACTGATACAATGATGCATTCCGACTCCAGTATTTTATTTTAATACACTGATAGATTCCGACTCTCGTACATTAATTTACAACACTGATACATTGCGACTCACGTACCTTAATTTAATACACTGGTGCATTCCTATCCCAGTACTTTAATTTAATATATAATGTATTCGTACATTAATTTAATATATAATGTATTCGTACATTAATTTAATACACTGATGCATTCCGACTTTAGTAGTACAATGGTGCAAAGCGGTCATGATCGCATGCTAAGTTGTATGACGGTTTATATCAGGAGCGAGAAATATGCTTGTAGTCAAATGAAATTGTATGATCTTTCAGTCGGGTGGACGCACACACACACAGCACACACACAGCACACACACACACGCATGCATGCACGCACGCACACAGCCACATACCCCCCATATATATATATATATATATATATATATATATATATATATATATATATATATATATATATATATATATATATATATAATCTCGGCTCTTTCAAAGCAACAAAGAAAAGAGTGAAGTCACAAGCTGTGTAAAATTTAGCAAAAACAATTTGTTTCCCTTGAAAACACAATGAAGTATGAAAAAGGACTTACAATTTGTTAATATAATCCAAAAATTAATCTTGGAATGTAAAAAAAGAGTCCTATCACTAAAATGTCCTAAATGAATCCAGGCCAAGATCAACGATGGTGCAGGACGATGACGTCAGATGAATGAAGTATTGATGTGTCAAAAGTTCCACGTTGAATTTATGAATCAGGAATAATATTTCAGCTTTTTAATTCCAAAGAATTTCCACTGAATGTCTTTGTCCAAGAATTTTTATAAATATGTATCACTTTTTTAATTTTCTAGAGAATTAATTATTATTTCCGAAGAACAGAAAACTCAACAAAAAATAATGACTTAGATTAAGTGTAAATATATTAAAATATTTTAATTACCTCTTGTTGGCTCGTCAGTTGGCTTAGTTTTCATTTAACATTAATTTCCATGCGCCTGAAAGTGAATGTCATTGCGTTCATTTGAATTGTGTAGATATCCAAGTGTTGTTCTGCTCTTAGTACTAAAACCATCTTTCATTATTTAAATCATAAGTGTGTATTTTAATGATTTAATCAATGCGCAGAAAAATAGAAACCAAGAAAAGAAAAAAAACCGAACTTATCAATTTGTTGAGGTGATTGTAAATTGTACTAGGCAGAGAATTACATTTTGTAGGGAACACACTCGGGGATGTGAGCAGTTCATTCACAGGGTCTGTCTGTAGTCAATCTCATCTCCGTTCAAAGGTCAAATGTATGTGATATAAATAAAGTATATGTACAGTATGTACACTGTATCAGTGATATGCCAATCTTTGCATAAAGTTTTCATTAAAAGGAAACTCAGCAAGCTTCATTTCCTTTTAATGAAAAATGTATACATCTCGTGGTATATCATTGATACAGAGTAAATAGGACACACACATACATACACACATAGATAGATAGATAGATAGATAGATAGATAGATAGATAGATAGATAGATAGATAGATAGATAGATAGATAGATAGATAGATAGATAGATAGATAGATAGATAGATAGATAGATAGATAGATAGATAGATAGATAGATTTACAAAATTCGAGAAATTTAATTTTCATTACCCTTTCTTAAGCGTACTAATCTAAAATTATTAGACCAGACAGTCATGAGGTATTATTCTATAAATTAAAAGGTACTAGACCAGTCAGACGTTAGAGTATTATTTCATACATTAAAAATTACATGACCTGTCAGGGTGGAGTAGAGACAAGAAATGCTCTCTGCTAGTATTTTACGGATAAACAAATATTGCATAGTGTCTATGTAAACACGATAAACGTATATTTGTTGATACACAACGAAAACCTGTAGGTGCTAGCAAACAAATTTAACGTTTTTGTGCATGTAACGAAGGTTATGTGCGTATTATCGTAATGTATACTTACGGTCTGGTAGAAAAAACTTTTGTATTAATTAAGGAACTTCATGCTAACACGTTTATTATTCGCTTGACTCTTGTTACTTGCTCATGATTAATTCTTATAAAACAATATCTTACACGTACACATTAACGTAACTGTTGAAAATAAAAATTGAAATCAAATTTAATTTTTCTTTAAAGCCAGATAAATAACGACATAACACTACCCTATGATAAATTCAGCAGTTTCAGAGACAAATATGTTTCACGAGTCTGACTTGAGTGATGTCGGTATTAATATATTGCTGTTTACAAGTTTATTAAGGAGAAATATTTCGTTAATTAATGTCGGTATCTATAATTATATTAGTGTTCTCTATAAATTTGAACGGAATAAGAGTTTATATTGAAAAATTAAAGTGAAGAGGATAAGAGTGTTAACCTGAACACTTCAAAGATAACTTGTAAACTTACAACGTTGATATGGAATGTCCAACAAAAACAAAGATAAACTAACTTGAATCGAGATGAAGTCAGATTTGATCTGAAGTGCTGAATGTTGACTTGTTGGATGAAGTATCTGTTTAAAAATCAAAGATAAAAGTGATGACAATTAGAAAATATTTTAAATAATTAATACCTGAACAGATAAAAGTATGTTTGCAAGTTGGCAAAGATAAAGTATATGCTTAGACGGAAGGCATCTTAGCTTACACATTAAAACACTCAGGTTTATTTATTTTCTTGAAGTTGTTATACCATTTCAAATACCTAACAAACAAGTATTTAAGATATTCGTATAAGAAATCTTAGCAAAATTTCTTGAAAATCAATATGCTATAAGCATAGCAATATTGTGTATGAATAAACCAAAAACGGATGCGAAGAGACGGTAAAAGAACAATTAAATAAGGAGAATAGTTTACTGTACATAGTCTATAACATACTGAATAAAAAAGCCTGTCTGTTACATACTCAACTGAATAGTGTGTCCATAACATACTCAACTGAATAGTGTACTATAACATACTCAACTGAACAGTGTGTCTATAACATACTCAACCAAATAGTGTGTCTATAACATAATCAACTGAATAGTCTGTCTATACCATACCCAACTGAATAGTGTGTCTATAACATACTCAACTGAATAGTGTGTCTATAACATAATCAACTGAATAGTATGTCTATAACATACCCAACTGAATAGCATGTCTATAAAATACTCAGTTGAAAAGTGTGTCTATAACATACTCAACTGAATAGTGTGTCTATAACATACTCAACTGAATAGTGTGTCTATAAAATGCTGAAAGAGCTAACAGAATAGTCTATCTACAACTTAGTCAAAAAGTCATCGGAATAGTCTATCTACTACTTAGTCATAGTGTCAAAGGAATAGTGTGTCTACACCTTAGTCAGAGACGTAACTGAATAGCCTGTCTAGAACATTCTCAGTGTTGACCGAATTATTTATTGTTATTTATATTTAATTTGCATCGCTTGATAGTTCTTTTTAATTTCATGATGCGCTACTATAATGTAACATTATTTGTTGGACCTGAACTTTTCCAAAATCAAGTTTATTATCATTTTTTCGGTTTTCATTATAGTAGTGAATGGGGACGATATAGCGTCAATGGGAGTTATCATTAAAATATGGCCTGGGACGATATAGCGTCAAGATTTTTGGCGACAAATGGCACAGCGTGGGGTAATATAGCGTCAAGGGGAATTTTGTATTAGCACACCCTGGGACTGTATAGCGTCAGGAGGAATGGTCCCAGGTGGCATGACGTCACGGTACTGGACACTTGTCAACAGTGTAGCAATGTGTAAGTACTGTGACGTCAAGCATTCGTCAAGTACTGTGACATCAAGCGTTCGTCGTGTTAGTGAATGTAGTGATATGTATGTTTTATAACTTATACAGGCAATTTGTTATGGAAAAGTATAATCTTTTCGAGGCATGGAAAGTGGCCCTGAAAAGGGCCGTTGTTTATGATGTTAACATCATGCCGTTAACATACAGGACATCGCATTGCTTTTTTCTTTCTCAAAGCTTGTCTTAAACTGCATCTCACTTCTTGTCCGAAGATGAGAGTCCGCTTCAAACAGCCTTGTCTTTCCACATAACATCTTCTTTTCCAAACAGTGGCACCTTTAATCCGGATGACAGTCCATTTTGTTTTCGCATACACGGGTAATTCTGGATCAAAAAACAATGACGATAACCAACAAGAGGATTTAGCAGTGATCAACATCTTCTTTGTGTGTGATGAGAACAGGTGAAGGCAATGAAGTGAACTGTTTGTATTTATAGGGAAAGACTGGATCGAAACAGATTGAAATGGTTGACCAATCCCAATACGCGTTACAAAATTCGGTCACTTCGCGGAGCCTGTCTTCCAATCCGAAGAGAGTTCCCTGTGACGTCACAATGCCTATATACGTTCACTAGCGTTCGTGCGAAGTTAATAGATGCGGCATTGTTGAGTCAAACATGACGGAACTTAAGAAGACAATAAATTGGCGTGCACCAGCTGCGGAGACGAAAAGCAATGGTATAGCTTCAGCTACTAAAGTGAACACAGTGTCACTGACCGAAGAGGTTGATTTCAACTGGGATTTAGTTGATTTTCTCTCTTCGCAAGAATTTGTACCGGCACCAGTACCTTCACCAATTTCTCCTTCTTTACCACGCATCGACGATTTTAAACAAAGACAAAAAGAAGAATTAGAGAAATTTTTACAGCAGCAGAAAGAAGCAGAAGAAGCATTTCTGCTTGAACAGCAACAGCGAGAAGAAGAAGAGACGAGAAGGAAACGACAAGAAGAAGAAGAAGCAGTAGAAAAGAAAGCAAGTCCAGGAGAGAAGGAAAACAGTGAAAGTCAAACGGTCACGATACTCTTGGATATTTTAGCGGAGTTAAGAAATCTGAAAGAAATGTATCAGACTTCTTTATTACGACCGAAGAGAAAAAGACCTTCCCGAGCCAAGCAGACTAACATTGTGACTACACCAGAGATTCCACCATTAGTAATTTCTACTCAATCACTGACAAGAGCAAGTCCACAAGTTGGCCTTGGCCGTGGCAAAGGCATAAGGCAATTAAAGCGAATTGCTTCTCGTTCTTGAGTGTGTTCTCAGGAAACAAAAGACCCAACGGTCCTTTTCAGGACCACTCATTACTTTCGAAAAGAAATACTATTCATTTTGCCAAAAAAAAATCAATGAAAACTTAAAATCCTTGTATCACCCTTTAGTATGTATGTATGCATTTATGTATGTGTGTGTATGTGTGCGTGAATGTAGACTCTTATTCTAAAAAATTAAAACCAGGAGACACGTTTTTTCAATCTGGTCTATTCTGGTACAATTCTTTACAATTCAATTCACAACAGAACGCAACACTTGTTTAAAAAAAGTTCATAGACTTCTTCTGTGCCTGTTTTTTTTTTAATTTCTTCACTTTCACAGTTTCCTTCTTCTCTTCCTGTCTCGGGGTTCTTTCTTTTCCTCTTCTTCCTCTTTCTCCTGCTCCTGTTGTTGTTTCTTAGGGCACTCTGTAGACTAATGTCCTCTCTCTTTACAATGATAACAGGTATCTAGACTCTTGTCTTTTTTACACTGGTTTTTTGACGGTCTGGACATTCTGTAGCCCAATGCCCTTTATTCTTACAGATATAGCAAGTATCCTGACTTTTGTCTCGAAAAGTGGAAGAATAGTCCGTTGGATTGTCTGGCGAAAACTTTCGAATGACACCTCGTAAAGCTCTAATGAGAAGTTCGATTTGTGTGGGTTCTTCCATCGTACTGATCAGCTTGAGAGCAAAAATGAATACTGAGAGGGAAGGCACTAGCCCTTTATATATGCACTGATTTGACATGAATATAGAGGACCCACGGCATTTCAAATGTAGTCATTTCACTTTTTTCAATCAAGATGAAACGATCGCACGATTTCAGTGAGAGAGAAAAAGAAAGTAAGAGGCAGAAACGTGATTTATCGCCTCGCACAGTAGCCGAAGTCTTGGCTAAAATTCATGCCAGTGATTTTGAAGATGAGATGAGTGAACCAGAATCTAAACCCAGGGAGTCTACAGCAAAGCAAAATAAAGTACCAACAGTAAACCCTAAAAATTACTATCACATTCAAGAGACCGACAAACGATCCTCTAGAAAATTTAGAACTACAGCCCACACGTACACCGTGAAGTTTAAAGATTTCAAGTTTGATGTACCACTGGAGAAAGCAGAAGAGTTCATCACCGATGTGTGGGATTCTTTGTTAACAAATCTGAAACAGCAATGTGAAGCCAAAGAAGACGATCGCTTGAGACTTTCCATTCATCACGACAATTTGAAGTCTCCCGTATGGATCGAATTTAGCAGTCCATCAGAATTGACACCTTCCAAAATCATCGACAAGATTCAACACGTGCAACAATCCAATGACAAGTTTCACATCACCCACGGAAAAGCGACACTGTTCATGACCCACGTTTCTCTTCCCCAAGGGACAGGACAGCGCAAAAAGGTGTTCTTGGTAGACAACCTTCGCAGCATCAAAAAGAGCATCGTCCAAATTAACAACCCTCAAGACAAAATGTGTTTAGCCCGTGCCATCGTGGTGGGACGAATGTATGTCGACAAGAATAACACGCCAGAATGGAAAAGAGCCTGGAAAACTATTCAACAATCGGACCGAGCCAAACAACCAAGAGAGGCAGAACTCCTGTTACAGCAAGCGGGACTAGCTAAAGACACACCCTGTGGCATTCTTGAAATGCAAAAGTTTCAAGACGTTTTGGCTCCACGTTACACCTTGAAAGTGCACCCACAAGAAGTGCGCGGACCACTGTTGTTTCGAGGCAAAGATTTCCAAGACGGAAAATACATTCACATCTATCATCACGATGAACATTTTGATGTCATTACCAGTATCACTGCATTCCTGTCCTACGGTTATTACTGTGAGAAATGTGACTACGGCTATAACAATCGAGAACAACATAAGCATTGCGGATCGAAATGTGAGGGATGTTTAGCCTCTAAACCCTGTTTAGACGAAGGACAAGAACGAGTGCATTGCTCTGCTTGTCAGCGCACGTTTGTTAGTCCTGCCTGTTACCAGCAACATTTGAAGACGCAAGGTTCACAGCGGAAAAGTGCATGTCAACTCCTGAGATTGTGCCCTACTTGTGGACAAGGCATACGTACCAACAGCGCCAAGGCACACGTCTGTTCAGGAAAGAAAAGATGTCACATTTGTCACCAAATCGTGGACTTGGAACACCAATGCTACATTCAAAAATACCATTCTAAACATGAAGAAAAAGAAAAAGAAGAGGCCAAGAAAAAGAAAGGCAATTTCATCTTTTTCGAATTTGAATGCATGCAAGAAACTGGCATTCACATCCCTAATTTCTGCGTGGCTCATCGAGCGTGCGAAAAATGCATCCAAGAGCCTATCTTGACTCATTGCCCTCACTGTAGCAAGATTCCTGGTGGACGTGAAAAAAATCTTTAGGGGACCGAACACATTGACCAATTTTGCCCAATGGGTCTTAGACCCTATCGACGAGACGTGGAGCCAAGAAGATATCGAACGTTACGGAGATTGTCATCGTTTTGCCAGTCATGGCTCACAATTTCTCGGGATACGATGGACAGTTTTTGCTGAGATACTATACGGAACAAAGTACCGAACGTCCTAAAGTGACTTTGAACGGAGCCAAAATCATTTCCATGCAAGTGAGACAAGTGCAGTTTAAAGATTCGATGAGTTATTTGGCCATGCCTTTGAGTCGCATGCCTAAAACGTTTGGCATGACAGAAATGGCCAAAGGCTATTTTCCTCACTTTTACAATACCGAAGCCAATCAACATGCTGTTCTACCTCATTTGCCAGAGGTTCACTACTACGACCCCGACAACATGCGTACCGAACAACGAGAAGCTTTCTTCGCATGGTGCCAGACTCACGCTTCGGACCCTTTTGACTTTCAGGAAGAAATGTTAAAATATTGTCGTTCCGACGTGGACATTTTACGGCGTTGCTGTGGCAAATTTCGAGAATTATTCATGGAACACGGAGCAATCGATCCTTTGAAAGAAGCCTGCACCCTTGCTAAAGCGTGTTCCTTAGTGTCCCGTCAACGATTCATGCCCGAAAACACCCTAGCTGTTATCACCCCTCAAACGACCCATTTTGTCAAACGACAATACTCGGTTAAAGCACTACGCTGGTTACATTACTTGTGTGACAAGGAAGACAAATGGATTCAACATGCCCGCAACGGAGGAGGTGAAAAGACCATCGGAAGGTATTCGGTAGATGGTTGGAACTTAGAAAACCCTCAGATCGTGTACGAGTTTAACGGTTGCTTATTTCATGGATGTCCTATCTGTTATCCTCAACGGAACACTAAAAATCAGTTTTTACAACAAACCATGGAAGATTTGTACCAGGCCACTTGTCAACGTCGCTTGAAGTTAGAAGAGCAAGGATATCAAGTGATAGAAATGTGGGAACACGAATACGACCAGCGATTGAAAACCGATCCCGAGTTTAAGCGTATCGTGGAAAGTTACAAGCTGTCGGACCCTCTAAACCCAAGGGAGAGTTTGTACGGAGGACGGACGAATGCCGCCTGTTTGCTGTACCAAGCCGACGAGGAGAAAGGAGAAGAAATCAAATACTTGGACGTGTGTTCTCTGTACCCATACGTGTGCAAGTATTGTCACTTTCCGGTAGGTCACCCACAATTGCTGACCGAACACATTGACGTGGACAATATTAGACAATACGAAGGATTGATCAAGTGCAAAGTCTTGCCTCCCACGAATTTGTACCATCCCGTGTTACCCCATCATTGCCAAGGAAAACTGATGTTTCCTTTGTGTCGCACTTGTGCTGAAACGTGCAACCAAAACCACCCTTGTCAGCACACACAGGAAGAACGTGCCTTGACGGGAACGTGGGTTAGTGTAGAATTGTTTAAAGCTCTGGATCTGTGATACCGACTGTTAGAAGTGTACGAAATTTACCACTTTCCCAAGACAGAAAAGTACCACAAGGGTGACGAGACTCAAAAAGGCATTTTCTCAGAGTACGTAAATGCTTTTTTGAAACTGAAGCAAGAAGCCAGTGGTTATCCTTCCTGGTGTCACACTCCCGAAAGTCAAAAGAAATTCAAAGAGAAATACTGGGAACAGGAAGGCATCACTTTAGACCACGTGGAAAAAAACGAAGGAAGGCGATCGTTTGCCAAAGTGATGTTAAATTGTTTGTGGGGCAAAATGGCACAACGTCCGTGTTTACCCAAAACGGAGTATTTGTCACAACTTTTTCGTTACTTCCAGATGATTCACGACAAAACCAAATTCATAAAACACGTTGACGTCGTTCGTGAGGACTTGCTCTTAGTTAATTACGAAGAAGAACTGGACTTTGTAGAAGCCAACGAATTTGGAAATGTCATCTTTGCGGCTTACGTGACAGCTCATGGTCGCTTAAAACTATGCGAAGCTTAAGAACTGTTAGAAGATCGTGTGTTGTATTTTGACACGGACAGTTGCATCTACATTAGTCGTTTGGGTCAAGAGCAACCTAAAATCGAAGGAGTCCGTTTAGGAGCCTGGACAGACGAGCATCCCGAGGATAAGATTCTAAGTTGTGCCAGTGGCGGTCCAAAAAATTACGGTTACGAATTCCGTAACCCTAAAGGAGAAGTGTACACGGAGTGTAAAGTGAAAGGATTGACTCTCAATTATCGCACCAGTCAAGTGGTGAACTTTGGCGTACTCAAAGAAGCCTTGCAGTCTGGTCAGGATGGAAACTTTAAAGTGACCACTTACCAACCTAACAAGATTGTGCGTTTGCCCACACATCAAATCGTCAGTCGACCTTTGGAAAAAGTCTATCAAATCGTGTATCAGAAGCGAGTACGGCTTCCTAACCACTTCACTTTACCGTATTGACACGCTGATATTGCTCAGCATATAAAAAGGGACAACGTTCAAGACTAATAGTTCATTTGGACTACCAAGACCAAGAGAAAAAGATGAATCCTTTTACCCAGCAAATATCCAGCAAGAGTAAACTTGAGTGCGCTGCTGTACCTTGCTATGACGTAGATGCTGTACGCTGTGACCTTAGCGATTCAGTACCACATTATCGCCATGGGAACTTTGCAAAGACGACCAAACCTATCCTGGAAACGAATGATAATGATGGTATACGTGTCAATCCTGACGGATGCAAACGTGATACCGCTCGTCATCGTACACCTTTTCACATTATCTGTGGATGTCATCCTCCACAACAAACGCTTCGGTTACCACCCTACGGATGTCACGTAAAACTGAGCAAACTTTTGCATATCTCACCTTACCCTCATCGAGGTGAATCTGCACAATACGAATATTCGTTTCCTGTGCGTCTGCCAGAATACTCTGATTATGAAAGTCGGATCCAAACCTTTCGAGGTAAATGGCCAAAATATCTGGGAGGACCTACCCCCGAAGAATTAGCCAGAGCTGGATTTTTCTACTTGGGTGAAGGGGATAAAGTCAAGTGCTTTAGTTGTGGCATGTCACTTCACGAGTGGGAACAGAAAGATTCCGCTTACCTGGAACATGTTCGTTGGTCACCGGATTGTCATTACGTACCTTTAGTGGGACCTCGTCCTTTATTCAAACTCAACGATGTCAAGTAAGAAAGTAGCCTCAGGGTTAGGAGTCCAAGGTCGGGTCACCCCTAGTCAAGTATTTAAACCTGACATCAATATCAATCTTCAAACATTACCGCTGGAACTGCAAGAGAAGATCTACAAGGACATTTGGCAGAGTCTTGCTAGTGCCAAATCTCAATTGGTGACTGTAGAACGTTTGTGTCGAAAATTCACAGGAGGAAAATGAAAGAAGTCAACCAACAAGTTCGATGTCTTTGGATTAAAGTTGTGTTCATTCTTTGTTTTCGCTTTAGACCATTTACAACGGAAGATTTTATTAACATTCTGGACCGTTATCCTGAATGGCAGTGGAATGAAATAACTCACTACGTTCAATACTTTCGCTCTAAGAGAAGTGTTTAAGACATGGTTATGGATCCTCTACTAGAGAATATTCGTGGTTTACCTGTGGAATTGAGAGAACGAATCTATCGAGAGTTGGTCAAAATACAAGTCAAACGCAATGAACTATTGCATCCGTTACGTCACCGATGTTTGAACCACTGGTACCTCAATGCTATAAAAAGGATTGATTCTGAAGAAAGTGTTAAAGTGGTCAGACATTAGTCAACATCGAGTGGGAAAAAAGTGTATTGTTAGTAGAGATTATATGTACTTCCAGTTACACTTACTGAATCGAATTCCAGAGGACGAGTTAGAGAGTTACCACAATCTTGAACAGTTTGTAAACTTAGTGGAAGAGGAAACTTCTGATCGACTAGTCACATTTCAGTTAGTGACTAGAGAATTTAGATTCGAGAATGGAATAAAACGACTATGTTTGTAGAGAAATTACGGTTATATGCTGGCGAAAAAAACGTGACTATAAAATCGTTCTACCATGCCGAAACCGTTATCATTGTTGATTCAACAGATTCCTTAGAAGGAGATCCATGACCATATTCAATCAGTGGAGGATTACCATTGCCTTTTACGAGAACTGTGTCCATTGAATTGGGGACGACGTGTCGTGTGTGTCTTAGTGACTTGCTTTCTGGGATTTCGTTTACCGTCCGATCATTTGTGGACACTTTACGAACAGTACGTACCACTCCAAAAACAAAATATGAAAGTGATGCCTTTAAATGCTCACGAGAAACTCATTCTCCGGAAAGCTTTGCGCTTTCATTTGGATACTTCTAAACCTTTACGGGAAAACAAGACTCGTCACCTTTTAAGTACCGAAGTGGTGTATGAGGATGTGTGTGTAGCTTGTGACTTACACCCTCACTGGACAGATGTACGTGACTGGAAAAGTGTGGGTTTTGAGGCTTGGACTAAAGAAGTGGCTAACTATGCCCGAGGTTTGTAATCCTGAAGCATTAAAACGTTCCGTGAAAAAAGACACTTTTCATTCTGTGTTAGTGACAATACCAGAAGAAGAAGAACAGCCTGTCACGGAGGAAAACCATTCTCTTCAGGACAGGACGGTCCTTGACCTTTCCGAAAGGCCATTCCAGGAGAACCTTTGTGTGACAGTACCAAACCATGTACAAACGTTTAGAACATTACGCATTATCCCTAGGACACTACATTTGAATGACAAAAAATGTTGTCAAGTAGAAATTTGTTTATATTCCACGATAGTTGTGTTGATGTGTCTTTTATCCATGTACTTAACCATTTGGCTATTATGTATTTATGTATTTCGTATTATTTCATTTCAAAGTTTACAATAAACGTGTCCTGAAAAAGTATTAAAAATCTTGTCTTGTTTATCTTCGTGTTACACGAAAGGTGACATTCCTGACGCTACTATGGCTACCTCTACTGTCTCTGCTCCCTCTTCCTCCACTTTCAATGTCATTGACGAACACTTAGACCGTGCTAGTTGGGATGCCTTGTATCTTCGACATCCCTTTAACATGCTCATTGCTGGACCTAGCGGTTCAGGCAAAACCGAATTTGTCAAACGTTTGATCGAACATAAACATCATTTGATCGATCGTCCACCTCAACGTATCGTGTGGTGTTACAAAGAGTGGCAATCCGCGTACAACCTTCTACGAGAAAGTCAAGGTGAATCCATTGTGTTTGTGGAAGGTATTCCGGTCGAAGACGACGGTATCGTGTCTGACCCCAGTCAAACCCATTTGGTTATTTTTGATGACATGTTAGGAGAAGACGAAGAAGAAATTAAGCTGTGGTTTACACGCAAAAGGCATCATCGTAATGCCAGTGTCATTTACATTATTCAAAATTTGTTTCAACAATATAAAGCCCATCGTACCATCAGTCTCAATGCTCATTACGTGGTCTTCTTTAAAAGTCCTAGAGATAAATCGCAAGTGGAAGTCTTAGCCAAACAGTTAGGAACACCTTGGCTAACTCATGCGTACGAAGATACCACTCAAACTCCACACACCTATTTACTCGTGGATTTGAAACCCACTACCCCCGATTATTTGCGATTTCGTACCCATCTGTTTCACCACTGGTGTCAAGACGGTGGACCTGTCGTGTACTCATCCCCGTCGTCGACTTAACCATGACCAGCAAAGACAAAAATAGTATAAAAACCTTGGTTACTTGGATTCTGTCTCACACATTGTCAACATGACGTCCCTTCAGTCTCATCTTCCCGTTAAATTGATTCGTGCCTTGTATGACATTAGTCGCGAGAAAAATCCACAAATACGTGCTCGTGTCTTAGAAGCCAGTCTCAAAGAAGTCTTACGATGGTTTACGGTGACAGCACGTCAATTACTGCAAGGCATCATTCAGATTCCACATCAAACCAAACGTTTTTTTTGACAGAAACAGAGTAGCCTTGACGCAACTAGCTGATCCTCGCATTGACACTCAAACCAAAAAGCAAATCATTTTGAAACCTGGAGGTAGTGGTTCACTAGGAGGTGTCATCATTCGTTCCCTCCTAAAATGGGATCCCAATGCACCCAAACTTGTCCCCAAGAAACAAGTTACTCCCAAACGGACCCAGAAGAAATAGAAAAAGAACCACGGTAATAAAACCAAGTCACCACCTCAGAAAACGAAAAAGAAGAGTCCACCGAAAACAGTTTCAACCTACATGAGAGCGTCTCCAAAAATGTCTTCTCCATCAGTAATACCCGCTTCCTCTTTAGCATCAGCGGCTGCTGCTCACAAAGTACCTGCCCCAAAAATCAAAGTCCAAGAGAGAACAGGTGTGTTACAAAGTTTACTGGATTTGTCCAACCAAGAATTGGCTCGATTTAGCCCTTTGCGAACTCCTCCACGACGTGTGTTGCCTGTCATCAAGTTGATACGACGTAAAGACAATCAGTGGCGACGCATTCCAGTATAAAAAGACCCGAGGTCCATTTTAACATCAGTGTGTTTTTTTTGTGCTGCTAATCACCTCAAGATGGCACCACCAAGAAGTGTACACCATCACCATCGTCGTTCTTCTGTGCAAAAAGGAAAAGGAAAACGAAAACGTCAGTCACGTCATCCTAAGAAACGTTTAGTTCAGCATCGACGACACCTACAGAAAAGTCACAGTCGTTCCAAGAAAAAAAGGAGTCACCAAAGAGGAGGTTTCTTCAATCCTATTCAAGCCTTTCTACATATTGACAACACCATGAGAAAGTTTAACCAATTTCTAAAAGAGAGACAACAAAAAATTGATCAGGGACAAAAACCATATGAATAAGGACTAACAAGGACGAACTATGAAGTTAAGTGGCTGTCGTGTACCCAAAGATGTATCGTTCTCCTGTTCCAAAAGGAAACAAGACAGTTTCGTTGTGCTAAAAAAATATAAAAGGTCATGTACCCAAGTGATTGACGTTAGTGTACTTTTTGGTGTCTGCCCTGGAAACAATTCACAAAAAAATGTCACCCTCCAAAACCCATTCCTCTTCTACTCCTAAAGGAAAGAAAAGAAAAGGACTACCTCCTCGTTTAGTCAAACATTGGGACATGTTGTCTGTCCTGTCCAAAGCTCCTTCACCCATGCGAAAAAACTCATTCAAACCGCCTCGAAGGACGTCATTGATACCGTGTGCGAATGTTGTCTGAATGTTTTGAAAGGCACGATTCCTTTGTCTGCACATCAGAAAAAATGCTTAGCCAAACATCGACACGTTCTTCGCCAAATGGTCCAAAAGAAAATTCCTATTCGTCAAAAGAAAAAGATGTTGGTGCAACGCGGAGGAATTGCTATTTTACCCATGTTAGCACCCATGTTAGCACCCTTGCTGGGAAACATATCACAACTCTTGTTGCAAGGAGTAATGGGATCACTTGGAACTATCCTAGGAGGACGAAGATAAAAGGAGAACACTGGAGTCAAAAGATCCCAGACGTGATTCTTGAAATCTAATGGAAGGACGAAAACTGACTTTAGTCCCTTATAAACGATGGATGGAATACCATCGTTGGCAAGAACAGCGGAACCCACAATTACTTCCCAATCCTCATTTGACCGAAATGTCACAGTTACAACACGAATTGCAATCGTTGATGGAACGTAGCGATTTGTCCGAAACGGAAAAATCTCAACGGTACGGTCAATTGTTGCAACGACTGCAACTCTTTCACCAAAAAGCATTAGACGAAACAGCTGTACCTTCTTTGAAAGATTTGAAAGCCCTGATGAAAAGTCCATCACCACCACCACCACCACCACTTACCTCAGCGGTTAAGACAGAAGCAACCCCACGGATACCTGAAGAAGAGGTACGAGAAGTCTTTCAAACACCACCAGCAGCTCCTCTTCCTAGTAAAATTGCTACGTCCTTGTTGACCCCTTCCCCTACACCTCAACGAGAAGAACTTAAAGCTTGGGTTAAAAAGAGGATGTCCACTCCGTCTTCGACAGAAGTAAAAAAGAAAGAAGGGAAACCAGAAGTGAAAAAAGACAAGAAAACCAAAAAAATTCTCTTAACACCATTACCACCTCCAACACCATTACCAAAACTACCTTCCACTTCGACTCCTGTGGCACACCGAACACGTAAAGCCGTTTCCAAACCACCCTCTCGCTCCATAGCGAAAAGCATCAGCGAAGATTGGATCACTTATTAAAAAAAAAAAAAAAAAGAAAAAAATGGAGAAGGTCTTAGCTAGCATTTACTACGATCCATCTCATCCAGCTGGCTACGGAGGTGTTCAAAAATTGTATCGTGCTGCCAAAACAAAACTGAAAAGTGTCCGTTTACCTCAAGTGCAACGATGGTTAAAAGAAAAAGCTACGTACACCTTACACAAACCTATTCGACGAAAATTTTCAAGAAGTCGCACCCAAGTGGAAGGTATCGATCATCAATGGCAGGCGGATTTAGCCGATGTCTCTCATTTGGCCACCTACAATCGTGGCTACAAATATTTGTTTTGTGTCATCGACGTCTTTTCCAAATTTGCTTGGGTCGTGCCTTTGACTTCCAAAAAGAGCAGTGAATTAGTGCGAGCCTTGAAACTGGTGTTGAAACAAAGTGGTCGTCACCCTCTTCGATGGCAAACCGACAAAGGTACCGAATTTCTAAACCAAGCTTTCCAAAAAGAATTGAAGAAACGTGACATTCATTTTTATACCACCGAGAATCCCGAAACTAAAGCCAGTATCGTGGAACTTTTCAACGCACTTTGAAAGAACGCATGTGGAAATATTTTACGCATCAACACACTCTCAAGTACATCGACATCTTGCCACACCTCGTTCAATCGTACAACCAATCTTACCATCGGAGCATTGGACGTGCCCCTCAAGAAGTGACTCCCGACAACGAAGTGACCGTCTCCGAGCGTCTGTTTGGTACGTCCCCGTCAGTCACTAGTTCCAAGAAAGGTAGACAGTTAGCCACAGGATATTGGGTACGCATTGGCAAAACCAAACGTACTTTCGACAAAGGTTACTTGCCCAACTGGACCACCGAATTGTTTCGTGTCACTGAACGAGTGCGTGGTCGTTATCCTCCCGTCTATAAATTGGAAGACATGAACGGAGAAGTTTTAAAAGGAACGTTTTACTTACCCGAGTTACAACGTGTGACCAAAAAAGAAGACGACGTGTACGAAATTGAAAGCATTCTCGATCGAAGAACACGAAAAGTGGGAAAAAGACGTGCAAAGGAAGTCAAAGTACATTGGAAAGGATATCCGTCAAGTTTTGACTCTTGGATTAACGCTTCTCAAATCATTGACTATAAAAAGAAGTGACCATCATGGTCTTCAACACAGCTTCAGTTCCTACTGTGAACGCTTCTTCCCCCAGTTATTCTCTGCAAGATCTACAAAAGCAACCCTTGTGGGTGTGGTGTGGAGAACGAATGCCTAAAACGCAAATCGTCTTTTCTGCCAAATCTTTGTGGTGTATTGTGTCATCGGTGCAGCCATTGCCAATCTAAGTTTATAACAAGGAGACAAACAATTGTGGACCATTTTACTCAGCAGTTGCATTGGTTACCTTCTTCCCAACCCGTCTCTAAAATATTCCTCTAACGGAAACAACAACGGGAGTCTGGTGTCCAACGTCAGTTCCAACATTCATCCTAACCATTCTCTTTTAGACACTCCTCTGGTCTCCAGTGACTCCTCGGACACTAGAACCGTGGAATTATGAACAACCAATTTTACTTAACCTTACCCAGTGACAGTTCCATGGAGGTGTTTCCCAAAAACACTTTGTGCTGTTACACGGCCAAATTACCTCAGGCCATTCAATTTGATGACGAAGCCTATTGGGAAGTGGCTTTGGTAGAAATGATTCACCCAACACAAATTAAAAACATCGTTGAAACTCAAAACATTATATCCGTAGAAGTTGAAGATGAACAAGTGCAACAAGTCATGGATGAACGCAGTGATAAAGTTGACTTTCCGAAAACAAAGAATCCTGCCACTAATCGAACCACTTACATGATGAAAATTCCTTCAGGTTATTATTTTAGCGGTCAACATTTGGTGAACACCCTTGCTGACAAGTTCAATATCATGTTTGAAAAAGCCTTGGAGAAAACTAAAAATAGTGTCAAGATTGAACACCACAAAATAGCTCGTCGACTCCTGATGAAATTTTCACATGACAAAGTCTTGGCCATTACATTTTGTCCAGAATTGTATCACATGTTAGGTGGAAACCCCGAAATGGTCAAGAATCATCCAACCAAAATGCCACCCATAGGTAACAATTTGGATTTTGCCAAACATTTTCATTTCCCTGTAGTAATGAACCAAGGACTGAATTTGATTTTTGTGTACTCCGATGTAGTGGAGTACAACGTAGTAGGTCACACCTCTGTACCGTTACTGCGTGTCATTCCTTTCAAAGTGGATTCTGCCATGGCTGCTGACGAAGAAGGTGGAAACACCTATCACGTTCACCGTGAATTTGTACATCCTCACTATTTACCTGTCAGTAAGTCGTATTTTGACACTGTCAACATAACTATAAAAGGAGATCTGGGACAAAATATTCCATTCACCCAAGGGAAAGTCACTGTGAAACTCCATTTTCGAAAAAGAGTACTCTAAAAAAACTTTTTTGTCAGTCATGTATCCTGTGTACCAAGGAGTCACTCGACAACGAGGACATGGTTTAGGGGATATGCTCAAATCGGTCTTTCGTATTGTGGTTCCCGTGTTAAAACCAATGGTGACACGGGGATTGCACGCCCTGAAAGATGCTGCGATGACACACGGTAAAGAATTTCTCCACGATGTCATCATTGACAAACAAAACCCCAAAGCTTTCTTACGAGCAGGCAAAAATGTTTTGCTTCAAACAGGCAAAGATATTTTGGGTTGACGAGAAAATCCTATAAATGCCACGTTTGCTGCTGAGTCAGGCATTCCTGCTTCTCTGAAGTTCCAACAAGGACAAGGCAGAAAAAGACGACGAAAACACCCTTTCAAAGGACTTCATAATCTCAAAGCTAGAAAGACTAAGAAAAGAAAAACTGTTCGAGACTTAGACGTTTTTGATTATTAAATTGTAAACAAAAAACAACAGAAAATGATGCACCGAGAGTTTTGTGCCTGTTCCAAGTCAGAACTGGATCTGTTTGCCATGCCACCCACTATGATGACCATGCAAGAATCCCAATGGGTCGAATTTCATCCTGTTTCCTCTTTGACGGATTCCGCTCCCATCGAGTTTGAAATCAAAGGACAACCGGAAGATTACATCGATCTGAATAGCAGTTACTTGTATCTGAAAGTTAAAGTGCAAAAATCCGACGGTTCCAATCTAGCAGATGATGCCAAGGTAGCTCCTGTCAACGATTTCATGCATTCCTTGTCTAGCGAAGTGGATTTGTACTTGAATAACAAACTGATCAGCAGTAGCATGGATACTTACCCTTACCGAGCGTACCTAGAAAATCTCTTGACGTACGGAAAGGAGGCCAAGAACACTCATCTGGATGCTTGCGTGATTTGGAAACCTGACACACCAGAAAAGTTCGACGAACTAGATGAAGACAATAAAGGACTTGTTGCTCGTCAAAAGAAAATCGTAGGAGTCCATAATTTAGAACTGATGGATCGTTTGCATTTGGACATGTGGTTGCAGGAGAAGTATTTGCTGAACGGAGTAGATATTCGTCTGAGATTGAATCGTAGCAGTACGGCTTTCCACTTGATGGCTGAAGAAAATGTCCACTACAAAACCAAAATTCAAGAAGCCAGACTTTACGTGCGTCGTGTAGAAATGTTACCTAAAGCGGGAAACGACATCAGTCACACCTTGAGCAGAACCGCTGCCAAGTATCCGATACGGCGTGTAGAAGTGAAAACATTCACTATTGCTACTGGACTCCGATCCAAGATCGAAGATCATTTATTCCAAGGCCAGTTACCCAAACGTTTAATCGTTGGCATCGTTAGCAATGCAGCCTTCAACGGAGCCAACAATGAAAATCCTTTTGAGTTTAACCACTACAAAGTGTCCAAAATTGAAGTCAGTCGCGAAGGCAAGACTCTGTGTACCAGACCCTTTGAACCTAACTTTGACCAGAATAATTACTTGAGATCGTACTTGTCCCTGTACGAAGCTACCGGTCAACTAGGAACCAACACCAGTCACGGCATTTCGTACGACGATTATGCTGGAGGATACACTTTGTGAGCCTTTGATTTCACTCCAGACCAAGGCAGTGACGAGGGACATTTCCACCCTATAAAATTCGGTCAACTGCGAGTGGAACTTCAGTTTGCAGATCCTCTACCCCACACAACGAACGTCATCCTGTATGCTGAATTCGATAATACCATAGAAATCAACAGTTTGAGAGAAGTTATTCTAGACTATTAGTCACTATGGAGGACACTTATCCTTCTCTGAAAGTGGAAGAATCCATGGAATGGGATGATACCGTGAAAACCAATTTCAAAGACGAAGACAAAGAAAACGAGGTCGTGAAGTCAAGATGGCCAGAACAAGAACAACATTTAGTCTCCTGTTTTGCTAAACACTTGGCAGATAAAATTACGGAATTGGTCAAGAAAGATTGCTATGGATGTCAAAACGATCATCCCAGTCAAATTCAACACGATAAATGTCTCATGATGAGTCAAGAAGAAAAATTGGACGAGTATCTGGACGAAGCTTGGAGTCTCATCGCAGAAGAAACCGTGTTGCATGAGTGGTATAAAGGCTTGTGTGATCATTCCTGTCCTCCACTGACTACTCGAGAGATCTATCACATCGAAGCTCTCTTAGCCCAGAGTTGGGAAACCAGGCGAAGAAACGGTTACTTGTCAGTACTTTTCAAGCAAAAAGTCAGAATTGAATTGATGACTTATCATCACCTGTGAAGAAAAAACAAGAGAAACAAAACAAGCAGAAAATATGGATACCTGGGAACTTTATTACCTTTTAAATAATAGTTCGTATACTGCTTCTTGAAATCCTGTGGTGTGTGCTAAAGATGAACTCCCACATCGCAAAACTCAGGACCACCAAGCTTATGTCATCAACACAGACGACAGTCATCTTCCAGGAACTCACTGGGTAGCCGTGTACTTTCCTCAAGTCAATTGTGTGGAGTATTTTGATTCGTATGGATTACCACCTTTGGAAGACGATATCATTGACTTTATGAGAAGAAATGCCCAGACGACACGATTCAATAATGTGAAGTTTCAAAGCAACGATTCCATGGTGTGTGGACAATATTGTGTGTATTTTCTTCATCATCGCAGTCTGGGACATTCTTTAGAACATTTAGTCACTTTTTTTGATCGTGACTCTTCTAGAAATGATGAAAGAGTAGATCGATGGTTTTGTGACCGTTATGGTTATCTTTTGTCTTTAGCTAGAAAACGTAGTGTACATCAATGGCCTCATGATATGAATCAAAGGAAATCTCACATGATTTCACAACGTTGTCAACCTTGTCAAAAATAATTTGTATTTTAAATTGAAATGTTGTTTGTTCCTTGTTCCTTGTTAATTCTATTCATTGTTAGTTGAATAAAAAATGTTGTATTTTGAAGAAAAAAACGTGTCTGTCGTTTGTTTAGTTATAAAAAAAGACCCACAGTTTGAATATATGCTCTTTGACTTTCTCTCTATGCCTCCTCATGACATGAGCTATCCTCACGTTTCAATAACTAAAACTCAGTAGGGATGTTTTCTATCCCATCCGCGTTTGTACCATATAATGCGAACGGGTCTCCAGTCTGACCATTCACTGTTGACTCGTCATCCTACGAAGATGCCTTCCAGACTAGCTAAACTCAACGAAGCTTACGTTCAATTACATCGTGTCAGGCTAAACCTGATACCGAAGCCTGAAGAGATAGAGAATGTCAGAATGCTCTCTATAGCCCAAGATCTCATTGAGAATGTCTTTAGAGAGGAAATTGAGAAAGAAAAAGAAGAATGGACTGAGAAATACAGAACTCAGAAGAGGCAAAGAGAAGAGCAGCAACAGCAGCAGCAGCAACAACAATATCAACAACAAGAACCAGACAAAGGATTTGTGGACTGTCGAATAGACACCAAAGACTTCTCTTTCTCTTTTCGCAGTAGCAGACCTTATCGTGTAGGAAAACCTGCTGCCAGACGGGGTTGCAATCTTAGACAGTAAAATTCAACAAAGATTGCCTTTACTCTTCGTCAAAAAAAAAAAAACAACAAAAAAAAAACAATCAGCCCTTTTCAGGGCTATTCAAGACTCTCGAAAAGATATACTTCTTTCATTTGCAAAAAAAAATTTAAAATTTAAAATTTTAGAAGTGTGACTATAAACACTTCCATTTTAGGGGAATCAGTAAAACAAACAAAACCCACCCTTTTCTCTCTGTCTTGTCCAACAACATACAAAAAAATTCTGACTGTGTTGGTAAGTCAAAAAAGTTAACGTGAGAACTTCTTTTAAGTCCGCGTGTTTCATATCATAATAAAAAGGTAGGGGATGTTTTCCATCACGTCCGTTCTCCAAGGATATAAACGCGAGCATACGTCAGTCTAGCTCCCATTGTGAACCTGTTCACATTAAAGATGAGCGAAAGAATTTCAAAACTTATTGAACTCCAAAGACACCTGGAGTGTGCCAGACGTCTCCTGGACGAACTGACTATGGAGGCTTACAAAGAAGAAGCCAGACAGAAAGAAGTGGAGGAGATAGAGAACCAGCGAGGGATCTTGCTGCATCCCATGGTAAAACTCGTGTGTGAGGTGCTACCTGAGGTGAGGACACCTCCAGCAGCAGCAGCAGCAGCATCAGCAGCAGCAGCAGTTACACCGCAGAGACCAGTTATTCATCCCCGACTCTGGTCACGAGGACAAGAGGTTCAGCAGGTCTTCACTATTCCACAAACGGAGGAGTGGGATAGTGAAGCCACTCAAGCTCCGTTCGCTCTGCAGGTCAGAGCAATAAATTGGGAGAATGACTGGAGCCGACGATGTGTGTGCGGTGCTCGTCCTGGAAGATGTCAGCATTAGCCAGATGTCATTGGAGTTCAATTAAACAGCCCTTTTCAGGGCTAACCAAATCTCTAGAAAAGAAATACTTTTCAATTTACCATTTTGCCAACTTGTGTAAATATTGTGAAGTGTAACTATAAACACTCACTTCAATAAAAATGTGTGTGTGTGTGTGTTTACATTCGCGTTCGTTGATGAGATGGTGTAGGGTATGATTTGTGCTGCTCGTTTCGTTGATGAGATGGTATATTTTGGGTTTTATGCTTCTCTTTCGTTGATGAGATGGTATAGGGTGTGCTTTTTGTGCTTCTCTTTCGTTGATGAGATAGTATATTTTTTTGGTTTTATGCTTCTCTTTCGTTGATGAGATGGTACAGGGTGTGTTTTTGTGCTTCTCTTTTCGTTGATGAGATAGTCTATTTTGGGTTTTATGCTTCTCTTTCGTTGATGAGATGGTATATTTTGGTTTTTATGCTTCTCTTTCGTTGATGAGATGGTATATTTGGGGTTTTATGCTTCTCTTTCGTTGATGAGATGGTATAGGGTGTGTTTTTTGTGCTTCTCTTTCGTTGATGAGATAGTATAGGGTGTGTTTTTGTGCTTTTCTTTCATTGATGAGATGGTCTATTTTGGGTTTTATGCTTCTCTTTCGTTGATGAGATGGTATATTTTGGGTTTTATGCTTCTCTTTCGTTGATGAAATGGTATAGGGTGTGTTTTTGTGCTTCTCTTTCTTTGTTGAAATGGTATATTTTGGGTTTTATGCTTCTCTTTCGTTGATGAGATGGTATAGGGTGTGTTTTTGTGCTTCTCTTTCGTTGATGAGATGGAATATCATATGTGAAGTGAGTTTAAGGGATGTTTTCATTCACGTCCGTGCTTACGTATATAAAACCCTAGTGTTCAACATTCGTGCCATTCTACACAGAATACAAAATGACTGGAAGTCTAGAGCTATTTACTCAGTTAAGAGATACTTGGTATTGGTTCGTGGATGGAGTGCACGAACTGGACAAACTTAACCAAGAATGGAAGTTAACAATTACTGAGGACTTGATAAACAAACTAAGAGTAACCAGTTTCAAGTTACAATTGATAACCATAGAAGAAGCAGACAAAATACGAGGAATCGTCAATTCAAAATACTTCAAAGTGGGAACCTTGAAACAGATTCTGGATGATGTTATCCAAGTGAGATGCTATATGGAAGACATCTTCCATTTAACAGAATGGGATTTTGTGAAAAAAGGTGCAGATCACATGAAGAAATGCGAAGACAATATCAAACAAATACTGGAAGAAGAGGTCAAGAAAATTAAGGAAACCTGGGCAAAAGAAAGAAAAGAGAAAGAAAACGTAAAGAAGAAAAAAGACTTTGAAAAACTGAATGAAAATTGGATGAAGATACAAAAAAAGTTTAGAGATATGGGACATCCAGACTGGATTCCATACGAAGAAGAAGTAAAAAAGAAAAAGAGAGGAATTTTAGAGAAATTTAGACAATGGTGGAAGAAATGCAGACAATAAAAAGAAGAAGACGAAAACAAAGGCCCTTTTCAGGGCCACTTTCCATGCCTCGAAAAGATTATACTTTTCCATAACAAATTGCCTGTATAAGTTATAAAACATACATATCACTACATTCACTAACACGACGAACGCTTGATGTCACAGTACTTGACGAATGCTTGACGTCACAGTACTTACACATTGCTACACTGTTGACAAGTGTCCAGTATTGTGACGTCATGCCACCTGGGACCATTCCTCTTGACGCTCTACAGTCCCAGGGTGTGCTAATACAAAATTCCCATTGACGCTATATTACCCCACGCTGTGCCATTTGTCGCCAAAAATCTTGACGCTATATCGTCCCAGGCCATATTTTAATGATAACTCCCATTGACGCTATATCGTCCCCATTCACTACTTATATCAGACCTGCCTTTTTCAAACTTTGTCAAATACCCACACCCCCAAACAGAGATAGTTGAATCACAGATTGTAAGGAAATGAAACTTCCTGTATTTATCAATCAGATTCATTAATTCATCACTGTTATGTATATTTAATTTAATTTTATTATTTGTTTGTTAGTTTTAAATTATTTTATTTTATTGAATGCTATTGTAATTTATCTTTATTTGCTGGATTTGACAGTGTCCAGAAATTCGGCTCAACTTTGATTGACCTGTTATTTTTTTTATTTCACTGAAGAAAAAAAAAACAGTAATAGAAACGTTATCTAGTTGCTGATCTCGTTTCAGAATCAGTTACAGTTTTGGTAAAAAAAAATAAATTCTTTCTCCGAGAAAGAATCATTAAGTCAAAGCCATACATTGCATACATGATACAAAAGATTGAACCTCATCCGGGAATCTGTTTTCCGTCTTAATTAGCGCGTATAACTGTTTTTTTTTTTAATTGAAGTTTGTTAGTCGAGCTCCAAAGAATTGACACATTATGTTTATATTATGGTGTGTCCAATTTGAGTTGAATTTCTGTGTTATTGAATTCAAGTGATTCTTTTTCTTTGAAATACATACTTGCTTCTACAAAATTCTTGGATAGTGACATATGTTGAAATTTATACTATTTATACTGAATTCCAAACTGGAATAATATTTTCTGTGATTCAAAAAGAAACTGTTCACACGTTTACACCTTGAAGGTTGCAACAAACGTCATCTCCTTCCATTTTGGATTGCACCGGGACTAGAACTCAGATTCACTCAGGACATTTTATTACTAGGACTTCTATGTTTAATTCTTGAATTATTTTTGGATTTTATTCGTGAAACCGAAAGTTCATTTTTCTTAATTTTTCACTTTCAATTCTAGGAAAATAAATTGTTTGTTATATTTTACGAAGCTTTGAGGCTTATGTTTTCTATGACTTATCTCAAGAGCATAGACTCGTAACAATCAGTCCACACGCTATTCAATAAGATTTCCATTCCCTGCACTCTTATTAGCAACGTTTGTCAGATCTCCACGAACTAAAACCAACAAATTCTTTTATTTTAATGAGGTTTTGCGTTTATGTAATTAAATTGCTTTTTTGTTAGCTTCAAGTTCTAATTTTTTAAATTAATTTTGTTTTATTACATTTTCTTCCAATGATAAGTTTAATTGGATTTCGATCAATTTTGGAAAATTCACTTGACATGATTAGAATGTAACGGTTGCTTTATGACTATTTTTAGTTCACCTTGTTTGAGACGTTTGTAAACATCGAATGAAAACGATTGGCTTTTACTTAAGTCGTGTCCGGCCCACGTGTTAGCTAAATTGTAATCAGCATCTTTTTTTTAACTTATTTCCAGAGTGGGAATCTGACACTTAGATAGGGCTATTCTTGCCTACGTGATAATTGATATTTTTTTAATGCGCTGTTCAAATCCTTGATTACATGTGGTATGAACTCGTAGGCTAAAACGGATGCTCTCTAGTAGATTTGTCAGTCGCATCATATCCCTTTAAGAGCTTAAGGTATTTTGTTTTATTATTAATACCAGTTTGTTCTGAAGTTTGTCTATTTTTGGGATTTAATCATTCATATTCTCTGGGGAAAAAGCAAGTGTTTTTCTTTATAAAAATTTCTGGGACAAAGACATTTAGTGAAAATTATTCTTGAATTCTAAACAGAGCATTATAAATTGTGTTACAACTAGGAACTGTTGCCATCAGTACAACGACCCCATCTGACGTCATCGTCTTCCATACTGGAACTTCATCGAAATCAGAAACTGGATTCAATAGAACAGTTTATTGATAGGACTTATATTTTTGAAGTTTAGAATTAGTTTTTGGACTATATTAACAAATTCTAAGTCATATTTCATATTTTTCTTGTTTTCTAGGGAAATGAATTATGTTGTTAAAATTTACAAAGCTTATTGACGTCACTCTTTTTTGTTACTTTTGTACGTAACAGAGGTCAAAGTCACACTCATGTATTGACAAGAATACATTTTTTGGGTAGATTTAACAAAAAACCAATATGTTTATTATGGAGAAAAATGGGCTATTTATGTCAAAATGTTCCTTATCACTCATAAGTGATTCTGCCAATCCTATCCATATAAAAACTTAATAGACACAGGAGTTTCTAGGAGTCATTTGTTATAAGTACTTTGTCTTTATTTAGAAGTCGTCTTCTAGTGAAAGTATTTTTATTCAAACAGTAGGTTGATGGTTTTCTATTGTAAATTTTTCATCATACTTAGTCTCAGTACACGAGATAGTAGGAACAGTGTAGACTTTACCCATCGAGGGTATGGGTTCATTACTAGGTAATGACCTAACTGAAAATTAGGTTGTAGTTATTCCACTTATGACTAATAATCCTTGCTTGGATCAGAAAGTCGATCCTATTCAAAATGAAATCTGATTTATATACTGTTTGTATATTTACTAGAGTAATGGTAACGAAAACTCTTGAGAATTATGTTGATTGGGACATTACTCTTTTACGTGACATTTGTATAGGTCAGGCTTTTAAAGAGGTTATATTTCTTTCTTGTATGGATCAATCAAATGGTATTACTCACAGTTATTCTCTTGTTGCTACTCGCTCTCTTTATTCTTATTAGGGTGACATACAACAATCTCTAGTCACCGAACTGGATAAGATCTTGGGATCTTTTGTTTGTTTCAGAGCAATATTAGTGAAAAGGAAACCACACAAATGCCTGCTTGTTATTTTGTTAAAATGGGGTCCTTATGAGAACATGTAGATAACCTCCCGAGTTACCTTATAATTTTGATATTGGGACGAATGTGCTCATTAACCATTCTCTGCTGCTAAGGAATCAGTTAAAATCTTTCAGATTTAGCCCCTTTAAAACATTTTTAGCTCAAACAGTCCACAGGCTATTCCAGTTGTCAAATAAAGCTATTGAAACTAAACCAATGGCCATTCCAGCTGTCAAATGAAGATATAGAAATTAATCTTCTGGACCATTCCAGTTGTCAAAAGAAGATATAGAAATTAATCCTCTGGTCTATGTTTTCAATTTTTATGTATAAGTTGTCAAAGACCTTTGAAGTTGCTAGAACTAATCTGCACTCTACTTATTCAAAATGGAAGTTAAGGTACTACTAAGGTACAAAGGAAAGAGGTTTAAAGGATGGAAATAGAATTCGGGCCTACACCACAGGGTTAGGGTTAGGGTTAGGATTTGTGGCCTATACCACTAGGTTAGGATTAAGGTTTGTGGCCTATACCACAAGGTTTGGGTTAGGATTTGTGGCATATACCATAAAATCTTCTTGATAAATTACATGGTCCTTACCTAGTTGAAAAGAAAGTAAGTGATTTATATTATAACATTAACAACACACCGGGAAGGCAAAAACAAAAAAAACTTTAAAATATAAATGTGGTAAAGGTGTATATTCGTAGAGATAACCAGGTTATTCATGCCGTGATTTTAATTGTACCTGTCCGCACAATGAGGATTTAAGCCATTTAATGCCATGAAACCGTAGCGACTTTAGTGTAAACAATCTTCGGAATTAAGAAATTATGAATAATGTGGAATAGACACTTTCACATCTGCAGTCACAAGAAAATAATGAAATCATTTGAATATCAGTATTTGTTCCCAAATGCCACTACCAAGACAATGAAATTGTAGATTCCACACCTGTGAAACTATATCCGTACAGGATGAACTTAAAAAAGGAAATGTTTGAATAAATGAGAATGATTTCATATAAATTAATTTGACTGAGGGTCTCCGTGTACTCTTGTACTGGAACCAGATAATACGTTCAACATGTGGACTGACTATGCAAAAGTAATAAGTTTGACTAAAATAGATTCATTTCCATTGCCAACAGTCGTTGAAGGCATTGATAAAATTGGAAATGCAAAATATGTCACCAAGTCTGATCTTGTGAAAACTATTCTGGCAAATTTCACTGACGGAAAGGGCAAGGGGAATTCCGGCATTCCTCTCTATTCTCCAATTGTTCCATCCATTGCTTTTACGTTGTGGGCCTAGGAATGCCCAAAACGTCATAGCTATGGGACTATAGGAGAAAAGAGAGATAAATGTCAAGATATTTGTTATCATTGTAACGAGAAAGGACACTGTTCTTTAGAGTGCTCCAAAAATGGACAAAAAAAACAAACAAAGGAAGCATGAGAGGTCTTCAGAAGATGAAAGGTCCATGCTTGTCAAGAAATCCAAGAAACACAGACCACTAAGAATCCATATTTGTCAAAAAAATCAAAGAAACACTGTATGTATGCATGCATGCATGCATGCATGCATGCATGCATGCATGTATGTATGTATGTATGTATGTATGTATGTATGTATGTATGTATGTATGTATGTATGTATTTTTAGTTACTAGTTTCGTACTGTTCGTCGTCAGTTTATATATATATTCATTCTTTGGAAAAAAATTGGATTAAACAGTTATACATTTGACTGAAGACATGTCCCTGATTAACTCTAGTCAATGCTATGTGAGATTTATTTCAGGATGGAGTGCGATAAAAGAGATTTTTCTTCAATATGGGGTGAGCTATGAGAATTTCAATATAAAGCGAGCAGTGAGAGATTTATTTTAGTACAGAGTGAGCAGTGAGATATTCGTTGAGTGATTTACATCTTCTCTTCGAGTACATTCTTTTTAGTCTTCATCACTTATTTTAAATTGCGTAATTTCAATCTGACAATTAATATTGCTTATTTTAAAATGATATATTGTATAATTTGCTTTGCAAGAATATTTTAAATGATAACCAACATGATCTCTAACGGAAAATTACATAGATCGAACACTGCACAGTTTACAATGTCAAGGGATATAACTCCTGTATATTGTGTACACATTTTATATTTACCTCCCGTCTATTTACATGTACATTGCCTTATTAATCTACTCTGGCATAGTCTTATCACAAAACCGAATAGTTCTTTAAACACGGTGGTTATATCTGATATTATTATATGCTCATTTATTTCTCCTTTAACTTTACATTGTGAGAATCGTTCAAAATTTCTCAATATTGTACGCCACGTGCAGCATTCATACTATATGCACGTAAAAAAGGAACTATTTTCTAACGTAAACAAATTTTTTGAATGAACTAACGCAGATATTTAATGGACTGCCACATACCAGCCAATGTTTCACATAATGAGACATGCAAACTGCTTTGGCACATTCCGCGTTAACTTTTTTTGATACAATGTTTCAGATTTAGGCTTCCTATAGACACCATATAGGGTCTTCACAATAGCACGCAATTAATAAGACATAAACTGTCTTCTTTAGCTGGTAATACAAAATGGCAAAAATATACTTACAGTTTTACAGCCTGAATTGCCTCAAAAAGTACTTTCTTAGTTCTGCAAATCCGAATTACATGAGCCATGTCATGGATTCTCTAAGTTGATCACAGTGCGAAATTGTACTGTAATTTCGAGTATATTCCAAGTGTAATTACATCCTCCTTACTGCACTCAAAATGAAATAAACATTAAAATTCCACAGCATCTTTTCGATAATTGCAATTGTAAGGCTTCAAATTTTCCGAATCATTCAATGACAGAATAGAAACACGCATATCGATGTCAACACACTTCAATACCATTAAAATTGGCAGACACTGCAGGAATCCGATGTAAGTTCCTTCCTGTAGATAAATCCAGACCATAATTACAAAACTGCGTTGAATATACAAAAAAAACCCCAAAACGTATTCATTCCAGATGAAATGGAGAAGTTGTTACAATGCGTATTCATTAACATTATTACTCCAAATTTCAATTTTAAGTAGACCAAACGCCATTTTCTTTCGAAACATACGGCTAGCGCGACCAACTTCAAATTTGTCGGGGGGAAGGGGGGGTTTACGTGCGCCAGTTGTGTAATGATGCAGCTAAGCTTGCATATTTAGTTTGAAAAACGGCATACATTCGGTTACTTTGTTTATTGTAGTTTATTTTTGTTTATATATTTAAGCATTGGGAAGAATAAGAAAATAAGCATATAATAAAGAGTTTACTGCATTTGTATGGAAAAATATTAAATAGTTTTGTCGGATGGATATACTGCACTCCCAAGGTCGCGTAGTATAACCATCTGAAAAACTTGTTCACAAATGCAGTAACCTATAAATATTCTCCTAACTTATCTCGCAGTGATAATTGACCGCTCTGGTGCCTAATGGTTAGAGCATCCGCTTCAAATTCGGTAGGTCGCGGGTTCGAGTCATACCAAAGACTTATAAAAATGGTACTATGAGCTGCGCTCAGCATAAAGAGGACAGGACTGCTCGGTTGGTGTCAGGATAATGTGACTGGGTGGGATCTGCCACACTGCAGATATCGTAGTGATATGACAAAGAAGTTATTAAAATTTAGATCTCTCTCTCTCTCTCTCTCTCTCTCTCTCTCTCTCTCTCTCTCTCTCTCTCTCTCTCTCTCTCTCTCTCACACACACACACACACACACAAACACACACATTGAGTAATCACATATATTGATATCGTCGTAGCTTATCTCACAGAGAAAAGGATTTCCGATTTTTTTCTGTTGCACCTCAAACCTCGAAATATAGATAATTTGTTCCATTGCTGTGTAATATGAATACTAACACAGTACCTTTCAAATTACTACCAACGGTCGCTCTCTCTCTCTCTCTCTCTCTCTCTCTCTCTCTCTCTCTCTCTCTCTCTCTCTCTCTCTCTCTCTCTCTCTCTCTCTCTCTCTCTCTCTCTCTCTCTCTCGCATATGCACTCATTCCCAAAACTGACAGAATAAGGTAAATGGAATGATTACAGCTATACGAAAATGCATTTGCCAAACAAACAAAATTTAAAGAAAAATGCTAGCAGAGGTTATATCGAATAAATAGATCCGAGCATTGCTTCCATGTGAGATCCAATAACAAACGGCAGCATGGTCAAATATGAGATAGAACAAAAAAGAATTTTGATTATGTTTATCAAAATATTATATAAATATAATTTTGATTGTGGATATTAGAACATTACATAAATATTATTTTGATTGTGGATATGTCATTTGAACAGTGGAGAAGTATTATTATGTATATACCATATAACAAATGAGGTAAGAATAGGTGAAACAATGGAGAGAAAGAAACGACGGTTATATGTTTACATGTTGACAACTAGAAATAGACAAAAATGGGAATGAGAGGGGGACAATACGTAATAAATAATAATAACATTAGTTGTCTAATCGTCTTTAACACTATTGTCTAATAGGTCCACGTTACTAGTTGGTATCTTTTATCAAAATCGGAACTCCTTGCCTACTTCAATAGTTTCAGGCTAAGAGAATACAATGATAATCTGACATTTGTTGATAAAACTTACACCAGAGGTTCTGTGGTGCGCAGAACACTCACTGGTGACTTGCGACTCCGATCTGCGGAAAAGTTTGCAATAGTTTATTAACGGTGCCGACACCTTAAGCAATGTTCGGGTTGTTCACAAAAACAAACTTGAGAGCCGCTATTTTATACCATGCGAATTCGGTCCTCACTGGCAAAAGCCAAAGTATGGATTTCTTAGCACGACGATTCAGCTGCCCTCTCTCTCTCTCTCTCTCTCTCTCTCTCTCTCTCTCTCTCTCTCTCTCTCTCTCTCTCTCTCTCTCTCTCTCTCTCTCTCTCTCTCTCTCTCTCTCTCTCTCTCTCTCAGCGGATTGTATGAATGATGGTACGCGCAAACACGGTGATAAGTGACGGTGATAAGTGACGTAATTTGCAGTTCCATATTTCATTCCCAGTAGAATGTGAAATATAACTTTTTAACAAGCTGCACTGACACTAGATCATGAATCCTTTTAATACAATAACACTACATAAAAAGTATACTAGTGTAAATATACTTTTGGAGATTCAAAAGTGTGTCGTAAAGACAAAATTGTATAATATTTCATGAGTCATTAATTCCAGTCAAACAAAAAAAACCCCCAAACATTTCAAATTAATGTAAAGTAAAATTGAGCAAAAAAAAAAAGAAATAAAAATTAGGAATAATGAAACATAAGAAACGGAAATCCAATATAATATTATGACTAAAAAATGTTCACATATGTAGTGCGGATAAATTATAAATAGGGCAGCCTAATAAAGAATATTAGCTGGTATGTAATGCTAAAACAATATAACAATATTGCCACTGCTGTAATGTTAGTAATACTGCTCGTTAAAGTAATATTGGAAATAAAGGCCGGTATGTAATAAAAGGAATTGACCGTTAATATAGCACTAATAATACTGGCTAGTAATATACTATTAACAATATTGGTCGAAATATATTATTAACAATATTGGCTGGTATGTAATATTAATAATATTGGACGGTACGTAATATTAATAATATTGGCCGGTACGTAATATTAATAATATTGGCCGGTACGTGATATTAATAATATTGGACGGTACGTAATATTAATTATAATGGCTGTTACGTAATATTAATTGTTTTGGCCGGTACGTAATACGAATAATATTGGCCGGTACGTAGTATTAATAATATTGGCCGGTACGTAATATTAATAATATTGGCCGGTACGTAATATTAATAATATTGGCCGGTACGTGATATTAATAATATTGGACGGTACGTAATATTAATTATAATGGCTGTTACGTAATATTAATTGTTTTGGCCGCTACGTAATACGAATAATATTGGCCGGTACGTAGTATTAATAATATTGGCCGGTACGTAATATTAATAATATTGGCCGGTACGTAATATTAATAATATTGGCCGGTACGTAATATTAATAATATTGGCCGGTACGTAATATTAATAATATTGGCCGGTACGTAATATTAATAATATTGGCCGGTACGTGATATTAATAATATTGGACGGTACGTAATATTAATTATAATGGCTGTTACGTAATATTAATTGTTTTGGCCGGTACGTAATACGAATAATATTGGCCGGTACGTAGTATTAATATTATTGGCCGGTACGTAATATTAATAATATTGGCCGGTACGTAATATTAATAATATTGGCCGGTACGTGATATTAATAATATTGGACGGTACGTAATATTAATTATAATGGCTGTTACGTAATATTAATTGTTTTGGCCGGTACGTAATACGAATAATATTGGCCGGTACGTAGTATTAATAATATTGGCCGGTACGTAATATTAATAATATTGGACGGTACGTAATATTAATAATATTGGCCGGTACGTGATATTAATAATATTGGACGGTACGTAATATTAATTATAATGGCTGTTACGTAATATTAATTGTTTTGGCCGGTACGTAATACTAATAATATTGGCTGGTATGTAATATTAATAATATTGGCCGGTACGTAATATTAATAATATTGGCCGGTACGTAATATTAATAATATTGACCGGTACGTAATATTAACAATATTGGCCGGTACGTAATATTAATAATATTGACCGGTACGTAATATCGACATGTAATCTAAATAAGAATACTGGCCTCAAAAGGAAGCCGCTACATAGCGACAAACTAAATAAAGTATAACTACACTCAAACGGGGAAATATATACAAGAGTCTCAAATTTAAAAAAATCTCGTTGCGAAAAATTAACCAAAGAAGGTTAGCATGACAACATCCTCCTCATCTTTGTCATTTTTTTATGACGCCAAAAGAGTAATGCCGGCTGGGTAGGGTACATTTAGGCATATGTCACATGCCCTTAAAAAGTGATTTCTTAATTTAGTCTCGAGGGGTCAAATGCATTTGAAATGACCACACTAATGTCTCTAATAATGCCCACTGACCCCGAAAGGCTATCGGTGGGTCATCCATATGGCAAAAAAATGTTAACAATAACTATTAATAGAAGTCTTATTTAACACATCTGCGAGAAAATGTCTTCACAAAGCAAAACGTATCAACTGGTAAAACCAGAGGCCGTGTAAATTTTTTTTTTAGCGCTTTTCCATTGTGTGGTGTATAAAATGGCCTCGCTATAAAAATCCAGTGTGGGGAAAGTCTGAACAAAAGACTCGATGGTCAGCTTCGGACAATTTTGCCGAAAGCCCCTGGTTTTGTGGTACTTTATTTTTTAATGAATTTATGGGGTTAAAGGTCCAGTCGTAGGGCCATAGGTCAGCGGCCACTGTCGAGGTCGTCCTTTGTACTGCTTGATTGGTTTAACTGACCTGGCGGTCCAACGGTCCTTCGTGGCAGGCATCAATAAAACAATTACGTCTGGACCAAGGTGTTCGGTTTCCCATTATTTCGGTCAAGTGGTGGGTTGTCCTTCCGACGATTTCATTTTTGCTCTTGCACATAAGTTATTGCGATAAATTGGGGTACACGGTCATGGTGACCCCCACCGCTTAAAATTAAATATTTCTCCTACATGTATGTATATATGTATGTATGTATGTATGTATGTATGTATGTATGTATGTATGTATGTATGTATGTATGTATGTATGTATGTATGTATGTATGTATGTATGTATGTATGTTTGTATGTATGTATGTATGTATGTATGTATGTATGTATGTATGTATGTATGTATGTATGTATGTATGTATGTATGTATGTATGTATGTATGTATGTATGTATGCAGAGAGAGAAAGCAGATAGGTAGTTAAATATAAACAGAAGAATACAAAAATCTTTTCACGTTTTCTTTGTGTACCTAAATTAATAGCAACTACTACTACAACTACATCAACACCAACAACAACAAAAAGAAGAAGAAGAATAACAATAATAATAATAATAATAATAATAATAATAATAATAATAATAATAATAATAATAATAATAATAATAATAGTAGTAGTAGTAGTAGTAGTAAATTAAATTAGTATAGCGCCTAATGTTTGGAAGCTTTACCACATTAGATTACATATTACAAACGCTAACACCATAAAAGTACATATGGATGGTACTACGTGTGCAAACACAACAGTTTGATAAAGGCGCAAACAAAAGGATCTACCAACACGTCAAGCTTAGCAAGCACTTCATCGGACAAAGAAACAATTTACATGTGCAAAACAAACAATAAACACAAAAGCCAGAAACAGTAGACACCCTGCATATTTTGAATGACAAACTAGAAGATAAATTACAAACTGAGGAAGAAAGAAAGAAAAAAAATTGCGAAAACGTAATTTATAACTTTATTAGTGCGCACACGAACACTGGTACATTTTGAATTAAAGCACTGTACGCACACGAACACACACATACGAACATTTTGAATTATAACTTGAGAGTATGCACACGACATACGTACACTTTGAATTACATCTTAAATTTTGTGTTTAATACAAACTGTATTTGAAGCCTGAAACATCAATCCAGCTTTTATATTTATATTTATTGTAGACAGGCTTTGCAACCTTCATATGTGGCAACAATTTATTCACATTGATTTCGGAATTGACAAAGGTCATGATCAATGCTAGAAATATTATACAATCTTTCAGTTAACTGCACCTTTGCAGTTCTTACGTTTACTGAAATAACAATTCCAGCCATAAATCTCGGTCACGTGTCAGTCGTCGCGTCTAAGGCGTTGAAAGAAACACTTTTCAGAAGGAACTGTCAGAAAGGAATGCCGAGAAATGTAGGGGCTGAAGTTACTCATTCTTTCTAACAAATTGTTCTTCAACTGAAAAGTTGAAAATTTGCAAAATACTATATAACATATAAATGGGTTATTGCTTTATCGAAAGTTGATTATTAATTGACCGAGAGAGAGAGAGAGAGAGAGAGAGAGAGAGAGAGAGAGAGAGAGAGAGAGAGAGAGAGAGAGAGAGAGAGTAACAAAAACAGTTTCAAAAATGTAAAAGAAAGTCTGTTTTACATACTAAACGTGAGATTTCTTAATCTAAGCTTTGACTTTTCTACGTAAAGTCACAAGAAAATCTTTTAAAATCGGAATAAAATTAATTACATCTTTGGGATTTTGGGTTAACTTAATCTCGTTATACTAGCATGGAGATAGCACAGAAGGTACTGCGTTAAGACCCGTTCTTTAACAACCTTTGTCCAAGCAGCAACAATATTCAGCCCCTTGAATACCAAAGTCACATGATCGGCATTTTACTGAAATTCGGTCATAGGATGTTTCAGTAATATTCCCTAAGACAACTCCAAAATATGTAATACCACCATATTGCTTACATAAAATAGTATCTTTAATATAAAGTTTTAAAACATGATATGGAAATACATAGTATATTACAGACTGACCTACTTATTTTTTGTTTTGAAATGATTAGATGGTCTAAGGGTGAAATGCCAACTTCAACAATCAGGCCCATGACTGTGGGTTCAACCTTCGAATGGTCACTCACATCTGTCAACAGGCCAGTTAAGATTTAATTTATCCCACATCACAAAAGATGCGAGCTCGCAAACCCCTTCACTACAGGTGGAGGGAGTCCCCGTTATGCAATTTGGCCAGTCATAGTGCACCGCTGAAGGAATCCAGCTGGGATATAATTAATGGGTTCTGTTATGTCGAGGTAGTGCTTCACATAAAAAGATGTCATTAAAATAGCCATAAATATAATTATAAAATGTGTTTACTAGGCTGGGAAATCTAAAGTGTAACTTTGATGTGTCGGTGTATACGTAGAAAAGGTTATAAAATCACGTCTGGAAGAGAGACCAGAGAACGGACGCACAGACAACTCACGCTGTATGAAACAGAGACTGCACTCTGAACTCTGGATCTCTCTTTCCTCCACTTGGAAATTTTACAAAATGTCAAGTTGCCCTCAGAAGCCCCACCATTGATATAGATCGGATATGGTGTCACATCCATTAATTACAAAGATGACTTCGTACAACATACACTTACCACAAAGATGACTTCGTACATCATACATTAATCACAAAGATGACTTCATACAAAATACATTAATCACAAAGATGACTTCGTACAACATACATTTACCACAAAGATGACTTCCTAAAACATACATATACCACAAAGATGACTTCATACTGAATACATTAATCAGAAAGATGACTTCGTACAACATACATTAGTCACAACGATGACTTCGGACAACATACATTTACAACAAAGATGACTTCATACTGACTACATTATTCAGAAAGATGACTTCATACAACATACATTAGTCACAAAGATGAATTCGTACAAGATACATTCACCACAAAGATGACTTCGTACAACATACATTAGTCACAAAGATGACCTCGGACTACATTCATTAATTACAAAGATGACTTCGTACAATATACATTTACCACAAAGATGACTTCGTACTCAATACATTATTCACAAAGATGACTTCGTACTAAATAAATTAACCACAAAGATGACTTCGTACTACATACAATAATCACAAAGATGACTTCGTACAACATACATTTACAACAAAGATGACTTCGTACAACATACATTTCCAATAAAGATGTTTTCGAACAACATACATTTACCACAAAGATGTTTTCGTCCTAAATACATTAATCAGAAAGATGACTTCATACTGAATACATTAATGACAAAGATGACTACGTACAACATACATCTAACACAAAGATGACTTCATACAATATACACTAAACACAAAGATGACTTCGTACTGAATACATAAATCAGAAACATGACTTCGTACTGAATACATTAATCACAAAGATGACTTCGTACAACATACATTTACCACAAAGATGACTTCGTGCAACATACATTTACCACAAAGATGACTTCGTACAACATACATTTACCACCAAGATGACTTTTTACTAAATACATTAATCACAAAGATGAGTTCGTACAACATACATTTAAAACAAAGATGACATCGTACAACATACATATAACAGAAAGATGACTTCGTTCAACATACACTTACCACAAAGATGACTTCGTACTAAATACATTAATCACAAAGGTAACTTGGTACTAAATATATTAATCACAAAGATTAATTCTTACAACATACATTTACCACAAAGATGACTTCGTACAACATACATTTACCACAAAGATAAATTCGTACAACATACATTTATCACAAAGATGACTTCGTGCTACATACATGTACCACAAAGTTGACTTCGTACTACATAATTTACCACAAAAATGACTTCGTACTAATACATTAATCACAAAGATAACTTCGTACAACATATATTTACCATAAAGATGACTTCGTACAACATACATTTACGACACAGATGACTTCCTACTAAATAAATTAATCACAAAGATGACTTCGTATAACATACATTAATCACAAAGATGACTTTGTAGAACAAATATTTACCACAAAGATGACTTGGTGCAACATACATATACCACAAAGATGACTTCGCACAACATACATTTACCACAAGGATGACTTCATTCAACATACATTAATCACAAAAATGACATCGTACAACATACATTAATCACAAAAGGATTTCGCACAACATACATTTACCAAAAAGATGACTTCGCACTAAATACATTAATCTGAAAGATGACTTCGTACTGAATACACTAATGACAAAGATGACTTCGTACAACATACATCTACCACAACGATGATTTCGTACAATATACATTTACCACAAAGATGACTTCGTACTGAATACATAAAACAGAAAGATGACTTCATACTGAATACATTAATCACAAAGATGACTTCGTACAGCATACATTTGCCAGAAAGATGACTTCGTACAACATATATTTACCACAAAGATGACTTCGTACAACATACGTTTACCACAATTATGACTTCGTACAACATACATTTACCACAAAGATGACTTCGTACTAAATACATTAATCACAAAGATAACTTCGTACAACATACATTTACCACAAAGATGACTTCGTTCTACATACACTTACCAGAAAGATGACTTCGTACTACATAATTTACCACAAAAATGACTTCGTACTAGATACATGTACCACAAAGTTGACTTCGTAAAAGATATATTTACCACAAAGATGACTTCGTACTACATACATTAATTAGAAAGTTGACTTCGTACAACATACATTGATCACAAAGATGACTTTGCACAACAAATAATTACCATAAAGATGACTTGGTGCAACATATATTTACCACAAAGATGACTTCGCACAACATACATTTACCACAAGGATGCCTTTGTAGAACATACATTAATCACAAAATTACTTCGTACAACATACATTAATGACAAAAATGATTTGAGACAACATACATGTAACACAATGACGACTACGTACTAAATACAATAACCACAAAGAAGACTTCGTACTACATACATTAATCACAAAGATGACTTCGTTCTAAATACATTAATCACAAAGACGACTTCGTACTAAATACATTTATCACAACGATGACTTCGTACAACATACATTTACCCCAAGGACGACTTCGTACTACATACATTTACCACAACGATGACTTCGTGCCACATACATTTACCACAAAGATGACTTCGTACTACATACATTATTCACAAAGATGACATCGTACTGAATACATTAATCACAAAGATGACCTCGTACAAAATACACTTACCACAATGACTTCGTACTACATACATTTACCACAAAGATGACTTCGTACAACATACATTTACCACAAAGATGACTTCGTGCAACATACATTTACCACAAAGATGACTTCGTACTACATACATTAATCACAAAGATGACTTCGTACAACATACATTTACCACAAAGATGACTTCGTACTACATACATTAATCACAAAGATGACTTCGTACAACATACATTTACCTCAAAGATGACTTCGTACAACATACATTTACCACAAAGACGACTTCGTACAACATACATTTACCACAAAAAAGACTTCGTAGTACATACATTAATCACAAAGATGACTTCGCACAACATACATTTACCACAAAGATGACTTCGTACTACATACATTAATCACAAAGATGACTTCCTACGACATACATTTACCACAAAGATGACTTGGTACTAAATATTTTAATCATAAAAATAACTTCGTACTACATACAATAATCATCAAGATGACTTCGTACAACATACATTTACCACAAAGATGACTTCGTACATCATACATTTACCACAAAGATGACTTGGTGCAACATACATTATTCATAAAGATGACATTGTACAGCATACATGTACGACAAAGATGACTTGGTGCAACATATATGAATCCCAAAGATGACTTCGTACCTCATACATTAATCACAAAGATAACTTCGTACAACATACATTTACCACAAAGATTACTTCGTACTAAATACATTAATCACAAAGATTACTTCGTGATACATTTACATTATTCACAAAGATGACTTCTTACAACAAACATTGACCACAATGATGACATCGTACTACATACATTTTTTTTTCCAAAGATGACTTCGTACTAAATATATTATTTACAAAGATGACTACACAGTACACACATTGATCACAGAGAAGACTTCCTACAGCATACATGACTTCGTACTGGACACATTAATCACAAAGATGACTTCGTGCTAATTGCATTGATAAAAAAATGACTTCGTAAAACAAACATTGACCACAAGGATGATTTCGTACTAAATACATTAATAACACAATGATGACATCGTACTAAATACATTAATCACAAAGATGACTTTGTACTAAATACATTAATCACAATGATGACATCGTACTAAATACATTAATCACAAAGATGACTTTGTACTAAATACATTAATCACAAAGATGACTTCGTGCTAAATACATTAATCACAAAGATGACTTTGTACTAAATACATTAATCACAAAGATGACTTCGTACTAAATACATTAATTACAACGATGACTTCGTACTAAATACATTAATCACAAAGATGACTTCGTGCTAAATACATTAATCACAAAGATGACTTCGTACTAAATACATTAATCACAATGATGACATCGTGCTAAATACATTAATCACAAAGATGACTTCGTACTAAATACATTAATCACAAAGATGACATCGTATTAATACATTAATTACAAAGATGGCTACACATTGCACACATTAATCACAAAGATGACTTCGTACTATATACATTAATCACAGTGATGACTTCGCGTTAAATATATTAATCAAAATGATGACATCGAACTAAATCTATTAATTACAAAGATGGCTACACAGTGCATTCAATGATCACAAAGATGACTAAATATATTAATCACAATGATGATTTCGCACTAAATACATTAATTACAAAGATGACATCGTAGTACATACATTAATGACAAAGATGTCATCGTACTACATATATTATTCACAAAGATGACTTCGTACTAAATATATTAATCACAAAGATGACTATCCCGTATTGATCACAAATATGACTAGATAATGTGCGTATTAATCCTAAAGATGACTAGATAATGTACGCATTAATCCTAAGGATGACTAGATAATGTACGCATTAATCCTAAAGATGACTAGATAATGTGCGTATTAATCCTAAAGATGACTAGATAATGTACGCATTAATCCTAAAGATGACTAGATAATGTACGCATTAATCCTAAAGATGACTAGATAATGTACGCATTAATCCTAAAGATGACTAGATAATGTACGCATTAATCCTAAAGATGACTAGATAATGTACGCATTAATCCTAAAGATGACTAGATAATGTACGCATTAATCCTAAAGATGACTAGATAATGTAAGCAATAATCCTAAAGATGACTAGATATTGTTCACATTGCCTTCAAATATGAATTGCAGGACATTACTGTCAAGAATTTCATTATACACCGTAAATCAAGAGGTGTGCCTTCTAATGTCCTACCTAGAAACTAAAATCATGTTGCAAGTAAAGAAAAAACAATTTGATGGAAATAATTATAATTCTAAACAACTATATCAATTCTTTAAATATTGATGCAATTAAATACTGATGCAAATTTTATGCAAATTTTTTTTCTCTAGCTGTTACAATATTTTGGACACACACATTTGTAAAACTGAGATGAACGGTTTCTATTGAATCAAGGATCAATGTTGCTTAATATGTTTATATTTTAGCAGCAGGGAGGGCGAACCCTACAAATTTTTGCGACAAAATCGATTAAAGCCTCAGAATGCCCAATGGAGCCTTTCTACGAAATCTCATATTTTAACCAAAAAAATAATAAAGACCCCATTTGTAAAATGGAACCTTAGCGATCTTGTCGTAAATATATTGTCATAACCACCCTCAAAATTGCTGCCAATTGCTATCATCTACGTCGCAAATATGTTGTCATCTCGCCCTCCCTGCTGCTGGTTAATACAAATTATTTAACCGATATTTGTTAGCTTTTCACAAACAGACTAATCGTCAATACTTCACCACGTAGATCAATTAAATTATTTGACTGATCGGTGAGTGTAAAATTAATTCTAGTTAGCGAATCATTTTGACATTGCATATATACTGGATTAGTCGGATTTTCAATAATTAAAAATCCTAGAGGAGCTGTTGGTGCAAATGAATAAAGAATGTAACCTTGTCGGGCTTGATTTGATTGCTCAAGATTAATTTGATAGCTTCCTTCGATTACATCACACGTTAAATTAAGCGCGATCACCGATGAAATATCCACATTGTTCGGTGCGATATGTCTACCGTCGCCGTCGGGAGAATTATTATGAGTGAGGATAATAGGCTTCGGCTGGCTATCTTTCCATGATTGATGAATTTTATTAAATCCTTCGTCGATGGCAGTTCTGAGTTGATTTTTTAGTTCAGGTACGTTATATCCTGGTAGTTTATATTTTGGATTTTCATTCATATTTTGTTTTATAATTTTCAGCGGAAATAGTTCTTGAAATCGGGTTATTTTCATCAGTGAAGAGATTAGTAATCTTCGAATTAAATATTTCCATGTCATCGATGATTTTATTACCCGCGGCGACTGCGCTGATAAACTCAGCTTGTGTGAGAAAACCGGATCTTAACGACGGTAATTAAAAATTT